>VDFB02027681.1:138046-165823 GCA_007258455.2 Sequoia sempervirens | reverse complement strand
TTGGAAGTCTTGCATATAAAAATAGTTGGGGATTTTGTTATGGACAAACTTGCAGTAGAGTTTCCTCAAGAAATAGTATGGAACCTCGTTATTGTTGCATGGAGGATGGTCATAAACCATCCACCACCTTTGCCAAAAATGGTCCTTTATCCCTTGGTGGTTGCACCAATGGATAGGAAACCACTTGCTTGTAGGGTGTATAGGTTGATTTGTTCATGGGTTAGTGAAAAGTGAACACAAGTCAATTTTTTTAATTTTTTAATTTTTGACTTGTGTGTAGTATAGTTTATCTGCATATTATTCTTTATACTACTGTCTCTTCTCCACCCAGCCACTTAATTGATTTCTAATTGAATCTACATGTTTTAACACAGCTTCAAGTGATTCTACAAGCGTGTTTCTTTATGAGGTTGAACTTGCAAGATCTTTCAGCCTCGCAATTAACTCAATTTTTTTTTGTTCTTTTCAATTTCCCCCATTAAATTTTGTTGAGTTCCAAGGGATGTTGAGGAATTGTTGGAGGATTTTGTTGTTGGATTTAGGGTTGTTCTTCACCAGGTATTTCATGTTGAGGTGAACAAGGATTTTGAAGATTTGGAGGTAGATTATCATTTCTTGTAAATTAAATAAATTTTCATAAAAAAACCTATTAAATCTACCTATTTAGAAACAAAATCACAAAATATAAACAAAAATTACTCCTAACACTTCCCCGACATTGTGGCAGCATTTTGGTGAAGAATCGGCTACAATTTGATGAAGAATTTGGTCTCCAAGAATGTGAGTGCTCTTTTGAGGGTTTGAAGGCCACGAGCTTAGAGAGAAACATAGAAATGAAAAATGACGAATGTTTTTTTCTTGTTATAAATAGTTATAACGTGTTTGCATTATAATGTGAGCACGTTATAGGCTCGGTGTGGCTGAGCCTTAGGCTCGATACACCAAAGCTATAATGCAAGTGCATTATAATGTGCTCACATTATGGCTTTTCAATTTATTTTTTAAAAAGTTGGCCTCTTTTTGGCCCCCCATCTTTTTGCACCCATCCAATAGGATGTTCCTATTAAAGTTTGGAGAACATTACAACAATCTTTTCAATAAGGCATATGAGGACAAAATTTGGTTGTGGCATCTCAGGTATGGGCATTTGAGTTTCCATATTTTGAAGATTCTAACATCAAAAGCATTAGTTTCTAGCTTTCCTAACCTATTGAAGAACATAAAGAAGTTTGTGAAGGTTGTGCTAAAGGAAAAAATGCAAGAGAATTTTTTTCAAAAGGCAATGCATGGAGGGCCCATTATCCACTTCAGTTAGTTCATTCAGATATTTGTGGTCCTATGTAGATAAATAGTTTGGTTAAGGCATCATATTGCATTAATTTTATTGATTCATGATTACTCATGAAAGTGTTGGGTTTATTTTTTGAAGACCAAGGATGAAGCCTTTGATGTACATTAAAGCAATTTAAAGCTCTTGTGGAAAATGAAAGTGGTTACAAAATAAAGTCTTTAAGGACTAATCATGGAGGAGAATTTTTTTCAAGAGATTTTCAAAAAATTTGTGATATGAATGACATCAAAAGACAACTCACCACTTCTTACACACCTCGACAAAATGGAGTAGCTGAAAGGAAAAACCATATAGTGGTGGAAATGACAAGAAGTATGTTATAGACTAAGGGACTAAGTAATTCTTTTTGGGGTGATGCAGTTGCTATAGTAGTATATATTCTTAATCGGAGTCCCACCAGTGCACTTGATATGATGACTCCATACAAAGCCTAGTATGAGAAAAAACCTAATTTCAAGCATTTTAATGTTTTGGGTGTTTAGCGTATGTTCATGTAGCAGAATAAAAGAGGAAAACATTATATCCAAAAAGTGAATCATGTATTTTCGTTGGATATAGTGAGAAAATTAAGGCTTACAAGTTGTATAATCCTCTCACCCATAGCATTGTTATCTCTAGAGATGTGATTTTTGATGAGGGGAAGTTTATGGTCATCAAAAATGTCATGTTAAGATGCCACAATATGTTTTGAATGATGGAATTATTGATAATATTGATCATGGGAAGCCCACTAACATTTCAGTTCCAAGAACTACATGTCCACCAAGTAGCCCCTCATCAATTTGAAATGCAAATCTAGCTTCAAGTCCAAGTTCTACAAGGAAGGTAACAATCTTAAGTGACATTTATCAAAGGAGTACAAATCAAGCACATGAAGAAAATCCAATAGGTGAGGTAGTAAATTTTTCTTTACTTTCTATAATGGGGGAAAATGTGATGTGATGGATTTTGAATAGGGGTATGCACCTACACTTTCCCTCCTACTTTCATTAGGAAAAAGAGATCCTCTAGGGAAAGATTGACTTTCAACCCTTAGGTGAGTCAATCTTAATGGAGATCTTGTTGTTTTCCTTATGACTTAAGATGGGGTAAATCATCCTGAAATGCACTTTTGGGAGATGAATGAAAAATAATAAATGAATACAATTATGCAAGGTGAAACATGAATAATCATAATTAAACCTTAATCTAATAGAATCCAAAAACATTAGTAGATCTGAGAGGGATGTGATTTTATGCACTTGTTACTAAAGGTTGTGTTGAGTGTCCTCTTGGGACTTATTCGCCCAAGGGTGAATGGGTCTTGATACAAGGGATGAAAATTTTCTTTTATAGTCCTCTGCTCCTAGGTTTCCACTCCTGATTCCTCCATGCTTCACAGTTGGATATTCATAATTAAATTCTGAAAGTGAGTTTAAGTGGCTTGATGACAATGTTGACAACTTTGCAACTTTGACAACTTTTACCATTTTTCTCCTTTGATCAATCTTCAATCCTTCTTCAACCTAAGATCTCCAAACACAAAGAGAGGGAAAAATTGTTTATTTTTGGTGAATGGGAGTTTACCTTGGTCAAACCCTGTTTTGGTAATTAAACCTTGAAATGAAACAATGAAACATGAAAGGAATGGTGAATGAACACTTGTTATGTTGCAACTCACCAAACCCTTGATTGAAACCCTTGAAGGATTGAAACTTAACACATATCTACAAGGCCTTGCTCTTGCATGAAATGGCTTGATTGATGTTGTGATTTTGATGCTTGAATCTTGACTTGAATGCTTGAAACCTACATCACAATGTTATCTCCAAAAACATGCATGAATGATGATAAATTCAACATGATGCTTGAGATCTTGAATGTTGCCAAAACACTTGATAAATCTTCCCTTGAACACCTTTGAAAATAATCTTACTTTTGTGAAATTTTCCTTCATGCTTCTAGGATTTGAATTGATAAAAAGACCTTGTATTTATTGGTAATTTTCTAATTTCCCAAAAATTAAACAGTACAAACAAACATTTGAAATTGAATTTTGGATGATAAAAAGGTTTCCAAAAACATATTTTAAATTTGAATTTATCAACTAAAGGGGACCCTTTTGTGGCAAATGGGTCTTGACCTAAATTGCCAGGACATTCATTTTGGGGTGTTAAAAAAATGATAATTGCATTAGCTAAATCATGATTCCCCTTTCAAAATTGCAATTAATTAGGCTTGTAGATGCATAATTGATCCAATTAGAGGCTTAATTAAGTCTAGTTAAATTAGGGTACCCAAACATCATGTCACACTAAAGTAGTCAAACAAGCATCAAGAGAGGTCTAATTGTACAATTGTTGGAAAGATAAGACAAAAAAGGTCAAGGAGGATGATCAAGCCCCCAAGATCTAAGATCTCATGAAAAACCAACAAAGGCACAAAGAGACACATACATATGTTAAATATGTAGCAACAAGACAAGATACACAAGCATACAATGCCAAAATTAATGAGAAGAGAAAGAAGGGGTGGATCAAACCTCAACTATTTGTCCAATTGGTATGGATCAACCCTTAGTTTTTTTTCTAGGAATTTTTACAAGTGGAAACCTGTTGTCCACTATGCAAACAAAATTCCCTCACATGGGCTAGTGAAATCCATTGTCCACTAGGTGAGCCCAAAAGGTGGCTAATGGGAAAGTCATGCCAGGTCTATAGACTCCCATTGTACTAACCATACCAAAGTTATACCTCTTGATAAATTTGATAAGGCACCACAAAAACTTGGTCACAAGGCTAAGAAGTTGCATTATGCTAGGAACTCATGAAAAACAAGGCTCCACAAGCAAGCAAGTTGTGTTATGCTTGGTGGCTTTGATACATGCAATAGGATATTCAAAGGGGTTTTACTTAGTTCGTGAAAGTTCCTCACCTTAGAGAACATCATGCTTAATGACACCAAGAGAGGACTAGTCAAGGATAAAAGATTTTTTTCTTAGGGAATTCAAGTCATACCATCACCACTAAGAGGAATGTCATATGCCAAGAAAGGTCATTATCTTGAAGGAACATCAAACCTAATGTCACCACAAAGAAGACATCACATGAATTGAGAAGACCACACTTTGGATAAAAATTTCACACTTCCTAGGAGATGTATGATATCATCACTAAGAAGGGACATGCAAAAAATGAACAAGGGACAATATGCCCCCTACTTAAAATGTCAAGATACTTGATATGTTGGTATTTTAAGTAGAAAGAGAGAAAGAGGTGATCCTTGAAAAGAATGCATACCTCCAAAAATTAGTTATCCTTGCCCCCCAATCATAGAGACAAACACAACCACCAAGAACTATCATGTTGCTACCAAGAAAAATATGGTTGCACCTAATACTATACCACCATGAATGGCAATGAGAAAGACACATAAATCTACTAATGCCACATAGTGATGAGCAATATGATAGGATGGAAATCATTATCAATTAGAGGAAATAGGTGCATCAACACAAGAAAGAGCACTACAATCCTTAAGATGTTGAATTTTATCACTCAAAGCCTTGCATTCATTGGTAGAATTACCATGAACTCTATGATATGCACAAAATGAATTTTTTTTGTAAAATTTATTTCATGTTCTTGGAGAGAGAGATATCAATCGAGCTTGGAGAATCTTCGACAAGGTACTCTCTTGATTAATGGTAGAAGATGTGGATTTCTTTTGTGACCAAGATATTTCTTGCTTCATACAAGGTGTCATACATACACAAGATTCTTTAGATTGTGATATTTTATACTCTCCCATAAAGGAGGGTGTAAATCTAATGAACCCCAATCTTTACTAAGACATGTGTTTGAAGATGTCCTAGGATTTTTTTTTTGTTATTATGTATTGATATTAAGTGAAGGTTTATTTCATGCTTTCATTTCTTTCGAAGGACAATAGTCAAGACCGCTAGCTGTTTCTTGTGTGTTAGGCTCTATAGGGACAAAAATACCTTTTCATTTAGCATCACATCCTTTTCCATTATAGCCAAGGTGTTTCAAAAGTTCATAACCTCTTCCATAAATCTTTTCCATCTCTTTTGGATTTGATGGCTTCTCATGATCACATTCTTCATATGTGGATGTGTAATTGTTATTTTCCTCTTTTCTAAAATTTGTGGACTCACATGCTTTTGATAAATCAACTTGTCTTGATCTTATGTCGGCTTCTTCTTTTTTCCTAGTTTGTGTGTAATCTTGTATTCTCCCATGAATGTAGGTGTGAAATCCAATGAACCCCAATCATCATCCAATAGCTTTGTGGCTTCTTCAATATTCTTCTCTTTTTCTTCCTCTTGCATGGGTTCTATTTTTGTAGTTGGTTTCAATGTTGTAAGAGGATTAGTCATTCTTTTTTCAATTTTTAAACAACTCCCAGGCTCAAGATCAACTTTTATTTATAAACCTTGTTATAAGTGTACTTCACTAGACAATGTAACATGGAAGGCACCACATTCATTGCATGAATCCATGGTCTACCTAAGAGAAGATTATATGAAAGATCATTGGGCATAACATGGATGGGATTTTGTAACGTAACCCTACCAACTTTAATAGGTAATATTATCACACCAAGTTTTTGTTTTCCCATATTGTCAAAACCATGGATAGATAAAAAATCTGGTTGAATTTTAGTCTTGTCCACTCCAATTTTATCCAAAAGGTTTACATTACAACCATTAAGAGTCAAACCATTGTCAATGAGAATTTGTTTCATCACACACTTATTAGTGGTAGTCATTACCATGAAAGCCTCATTTTATTTTTGTGTTTCCAATGGAGGTAACTCATCTTGATGAAAGGTAATGTCTAAGTTGACTGAGTTCATACCTTGAGTTAGTGCTGCTACATCATTTGGCTGCACAATAGGAGGGACAACAACTTATTGTAAGGCATTTTGAAGCATGATATGATAATTAGGTGATGCTCAAATCAAAACCCATAAGGATATCTTAGTAAGAGTGTTGTGAATTTGTTCTACAAGGTCATATTCTTTACCACTATGCTGGGAGCTATGGTTGAGGTAATGGAATGGATGTTGGAGTTTGTCTTGGTTGTTTATTGTTTCTAGTGTTATATGTATGAGCAATGATATTATAGCTTGGTTGTTGTGAAACATTGTTACTAATGAGTTTCCTTGCAAAATTTAAGATAGCTCTCGGAGGTTTTGGTTGGTGTTGTGGTAGTCTTATGATAAGAAGTGGCTTAGGAGATGACTTGGGAGGTCTAATAATTAAAGGAATCGTAAGAGGTCCAATGATTAGATGAATCTTAGGAGGTCCAATGATTAGAGGACTCTCAAGATGTCTAATAATCAAGGGAGATATAATGTTCAAAACCTCAACAAAATTTTCTTCAATTTGATGATATTTTAGCGAAGGGGAGTTTAATGTTACCTTATCATCTTCATCTAATGAAGCCACATTACTATTGTTTGAAAGGAATGTATCAATGTTGTCATCCTCTTGCATTATGATTTCTTCCCTAGTAGGAGATTTTTTAGGAGAGGAGAAAATTTGGTGTTCATCATATTCCATGGTTGGGTCTTCTCAGATATCTTCATCACAAGTAGGGGAGGTATTTTAGAGAAGAACAACTATGATTTTATTTCTTACCAATGATGGCATCCTCTTGTTTAATCATTTATTCTCAAGTAGGAGAAGAGAAACAAATAGGATTCTCATGGCTCTCAATGATGGGTTCTTCTAAAACCAATTTAATATCTTCTTCACAAATATGAGAGATATTGGGAGAAGAATAAACTTGGTTTTCATGATTTTCCATGATTGTATTCATTTTCACTAAGTTAGTTTCCCACATGAGAGAGGGATCAATGAAAAACAAGAAAAAAGGGGAAATGACTTCATATTCATATGCTTGTAACAACAATTTCTTAGAGTATTCCACAAGATTTGAAAATAGGACATGAAGTATGATAGAAAGAGACTTTTGTAATGAAAACATGATGTAATAATTGTTCTACATATCTGAAATGCAAAAAAAAAAATCAATTTTGTAATGCCTAAACTAAATGAATGATTAGACCTAATGTATAAAACAAAAATTCCTGAAAAATTACAGACTAAAATAGTGGTTTACCAATAGATCTAGGAAATGCAGAGGACTACAAAAATGCCCCAGAAATTTTGGTTTTGATGGGCCCTCAAGAACTCATTCACTGTGAATGGGTTCTTGTACACGAATTAAAAAAAATGAAAAATACAATTTCTAGGTTATTATTTGTGTTCTTTGTTCCAGGTTGTAAACTATGGTTTTTGTAGTAGATTTTTCTAGATTTTGGTGTCTAATTGCAAGTGCAATAAAGGAAAAGAAAAGCAAACAAAAATGACACTTTTTTAGTGTAATTTTGACTAAATTTTCTAATGAAAATGGTTGAAAATACACTAATATGCAAGTACTATGCAAAATCAATGTAATATGCATGCAAATTTTTGAATTTTTTAGATTTTAAAGGATGCAAAATGAAAACTTAAAACCCTAAATGAGATGCAAACTAATGCAATGTTAACAACCCTAAATGAGATGCAAACTAATGTAATGTAATGCAAACTATTGCAAATCCTAGGTCTAGGGTTTGAATGGACTCCAATTTTAGAAATTAAGATACAATATCAGGTTCACCAAAATGAAATGAGGGAAAATGTGAGGTGATGGATTTTGAATGGGGTTATGCACCTACACTTTCCCTCCTACTTTCATTAGGAAAAAGAGATTCCCTAGGGAAAGATTTACTTTCAACCCTTAGGTGAGTCAATATTAATGGAGATCTTATTGTTTCTCTTATGAATTAGGACAACGTAAATCAACTTGAAATGCATTTTTGGGAGATGAATGAAAAAAACTAAATGAATGCAATTATGCAAGGTGATACATAAATCATCAAAATTAAACCTTAATCTTACAAAATGTAGAAAGTTTCAACAAATCTAAGAAGGATGTGATTTTATGCACCTGTTACAAAAAGGTTGTGTTGAGTGTCCTCTTGGAACTCATTTGCTACAAGGGCTGAAAATCTTCTTTTACAATCCTTTGCTCCTAGATATGCACTCCTGATTCCTTTAGGTTTCATAGTCGTAAATTCAAAATTAAATTCTGAAAGTGATTTTCCATGGCTTGATGACAATGTTGACAACTTTTGCAATTTTTCTCCTTTGATAGATCTTCAATCCTTCTTCAACCTAAGATCTACAAGCACAAAGAGAGGGATTTTTTTTTATTTTTGGAAAATAGGGGTTTGCCTTGGTCAAACCCCATTTTGGTAATTAAACCTTGAAATGAAACAATGAAACATGAAAGGAATGATGAATGAACACTTGCTATGTTAAAACTCACCAAACCCTTGATTGAAATCCTTAAAGGTCTAAAACTTAACACATCTCTCCAAGGTCTTGATCTTCCATGAAATGGCTTGATTAATGATGTGATCTTGATGCTTGAATCTTGACTTGAATGCTTGAAACCTACATCACAATGTTAGATCCAAAAACATGCATGAATGATGATAACTTTGACATGATGTTTGAGATCTTGAATGCTGCAACAAATGCTTAAGAAATTCACCCTTGAACACCTTTGAAAATAATCTTAGCTTTTGTGAAATTTTCCTTCATGCTTCTAGGATTTGAATTGATAAAAAGACTTTGTATTTATTGGTAATTTTCTAATTTCCCAAAAAATTAAACACTACAAACCGACATTTGAAATTGAATTTTGGATCATAAAAAGGTTTCCAAAAACATATTTTAAATTTGAATTTATCAACTAAAGGGGACCCATTCACCCAAGGGAAAATGGGTCCTGACCTAAATTGCCAAGACCTATTCATTTTGTGGTGTTAAAAATGATAATTGCATTAATTAAATCATGATTCCCCTTTTGGAAATCATAATTAATTAGGCTTGTAGATGCATAATTGGGCCAATTAGAGGATTAATTAAATCCAATTAAATTAGGGGACTCAAAAGTAGTGTGAAAATATAAATTAATTAGGCTTGTAGATGCATAATTGGGCCAATTAGAGGATTAATTAAATCCAATTAAATTAGGGGACTCAAACATAGTGTGAAAATGTAAAGGAGTACATTTTCCAACACTATACTTTCCAAGGCTGATTTTGAACCATCATGTTTTGAAGATGCAAGTACTAATAAGGTTTGGGTGCAAGCAATGCAAGAAGAGATAGATTCCATTCATAGGAATGATACTTGGCGGTGTGCAAAGCTTCCACATGACAAGAAAAATATTGGCACTAAATGGGTCTATAAGACTAAGTACAACAATGATGGGAGTATTGAAAGACACAAGGAAAGATTGGTTGCCAAAGGCTTCACACAGAGGTATGGGATTGATTATGAAGAGATATTTGCACGAGTATCGAGACAAGAGACTATTAGAATGATGATTTCACTAGTAGCTCAAAAGAAATGGAGCATTCATCACATGGATGTGAAAAGTGCCTTCTTGAATGGGTACCTAGAAGAGGAAGTGTATGTGGAACATCCACAAGGTTTTGAAGTGTAGGGAAAAGAACATCAAGTCTACAAGTTGAAGAAGGCTTTATATGGCCTCAAGTAGGCACTACAAGCATGGTATGCTAGGATTGATGGATATTTTTAGGAGAATGGATTTCAAAGAAGAGTGAACCTACCCTTTAGTACAAACCAGAAGGTAATGATATTCTTATTGTAAGTTTGTATGTTGATGGTGTGTTGTATATGGGTAGCAATTCTAAGATGAATGTTGAATTCAAAGTTGTTATGTTGAATGAATTTGAGATGAATGAAAGATCTGGGTCTCATGAAATATTTTCGAGGAATGGAGGTTTATCAAAGTGAGAAGGAAATTTTCATTTGTCAAACAAAGTATGCCAAAGATATGTTGAAAAAAATTGATATGGTTGATCGTAAACTAGTCTCCACTCTAGTTGCTCATGGAGTTGTGTTGTGTAGAGATGATGCCAAACATTAATCCTAAACCAGTGGGTTATGAAAAAAACAAATGTCAAGTGTAGAAGTACATAATCAAAACTTATAGTAGAGTTCTAGTTTATCAAGGATTATTATTTTATATTTAAATTAAAACCATCTAACTCTTAGTTCTATCCCATTTAAAATCACTAGTTGTTGCCTTCTATATTAGTCTAAAGGATGAAACTTTCAAAAGTTAATATGTGACTAAAGGTTGATTTTTCCAACATGTCTAAACTCTAGTTGGAGTGAGCAAAGGTATTTAAAGCATGAATCTAGTGTTTGTTGGTTTGGTTTGATGCATATTTGGATAGTGGTTTGCATATGAGCTTTTGAGATATTGGAAGACATTTATATATTATTTAATTTTGTACAATTTTGTTAAATGCAATTTTTTATTTAATAAGAATTAGGTCCTATTTTGTAGTAGTGTTAGAAATAATAATGTTATAACATTAATAGTTTAGTAATATTAATTTTTGAAATGTCTTGTTCTTTCTTCCTCAAAGCTCTTTTAGTGTAATGTTTTAAACTTATGATATGAATAAGAAAGGACTTAATTTTTTTTCAAAATTTCTATCAAACATATTTCTTTGTTTTCTTATATCAATTGGTATTAGTCATTTGTTCATGGTTTTGAATCTAGTATTCAAGAAGATGCTAGCTACCTTTACCAAATTCTCATATTTGGTTTCCATAGATCTAGCCCCCTCAAGGATTTCCTTTGGGCATTCTCTCTATATGTTCATTTGCAACCCATAGATCTAAGAACCTTGAGGGTTTCCACCTAATTCCCCCCACTATATCTTCATTTGCTTTTTATCCTTGATATCATATTGCAAAATTTTGCAACTCATTTTTGGGGTCTTCTAAGAGTTTCTTGAAGGTTATAATGATCATTAATGCATTTGACTTGTCAAAATCTTCAAAAAAAATTCATGTCAAAACTAGAGACATGGATTAAAAGTTACACCCTTTGAAAGGTACACTACAATAAAATCCTAGTAAAAAGTAAAATAAAATTTCTTATTTGTAGCTTTGAGTTGTGATGGGTCCTACGAAGGGTATACAACATGAAAGTACATATGAAGAATTAGTTAATATGAATGACCTCTAGAAAGTTTCACAAAATTAAGATGGAAGCCAAAATTGTGCATTACAAGATCTAATTGTAGTATTTTAAATGGCACTTCAGGCACTATAAATGTGGCTAAAAACCTTGGATTCTAACTAGAAATGAAGGTTTTCATTCCAAAGTTCGATGGAAGCTTTGATGGCAAGAAGTTGGACTATTGGCTGCAAAAAACTTGAGGCATATTTCAAATCTTGGCCTAATCTAACCAACCATCAAATGATACAAATGGCCGAGGTCCATTTGATAGAATTAGCTTGGATCGGTGACATAATTATCAAAATATGGTTGTAGCAAGATAAGAGGAGGTCACACAATAGGAAGCTTTCCAACCCACCATGAAGGACATTTTAAATTTCTAACTACTTAAAAAATATGTTAGCTTGATGGCTACAACTCCAACAATCTCTAAGCCAATCTATTCAACAATATATTTCTAACTTGAACAAGCTATCTCAATGGCTACAACTCCAACGATCACCAAGCCAATCTATGCGACAATCAATAACTGCAACAAGCTAATTATAAGGAAATGTATCACATTCCTTACAAATTTCAAATTGTAGAAAATGCTTTCAAATGCAATTGAAACAATATGGTCTAGTTACTCTTTCATCTTGAGCATAATATGCTAATATTTCAATCTCCTTTAGATACAAATACTATTATTGACATCTAAAATCATACTAATCAAAATATGCCTACCACTACCGACTTGGTGAACCATAAGGGAACCTAGCCAACCCAAGATAATTGGTTCTTCCAAGCCTCTTTTCAACAACTTTCTTTCCATTGTAAGGAGAAAAGGGGAAGACTTTCTTCTAAATATGAAGGAATTGATAAGACTGAAGTTCTATTTAATAGTAGCACTTTAAATAATAATACTTGAATGATATTAATTTTGTAAACATCTTATTCTTTCCTTCTTGAAGCTTTCATTGTAATTTCTATGCCATGATATGAATGATAAATGACATAATTTTTGTTGTGAAAAGCTTTTATTGCATGTTTATTTTGTGCATTCATATCAGTATCACTTGGTTTACATTCTAATACAAGAAGAATGTGGATTTATTGAGTATATGTGTTCTTGTCCTCTGTTTTGTGGAAAAAATCCTGAACAATCTATTTTTATCGATAAATGTGATCCTAGGGGGATCACACCCATTTTTATTAATTAAAAAAAAATTACATAAATATAGACTCCAGAAAGAACCATGGCATGCAAACCACAACAAAACTTAGCGCATAAGCGAGAAGAACTGCTCTATCCTTGAAACAACCTCGCCCATTTTGTTATGGGAACGATCTATTTAGAATGGATCTTTCTAACTCTTCTCCGTAACAGTCAACGTTTCCTTATCACTCACATCGTCAAGAACAACATAGGAAGGTTGAGTTATATCAATTAACAAGGAATCTTTTACAGTCAAAATTTCCTTCCGCGAGGGAGATTTTGGTCGTCGCTTAGCCAAGGAGGGAGCCTCTTGCAATGAAGAGCGATCCTACGTATCATCTGTACTCTTAAATGTCACATGCAAGCCTTCAATGGGCTTAGATGAAGATGGGCTTAGATGAAGACCGTGAAACCCCCAAGAGTCATTCAACAGAAAAATGATGAGGAAGGCCATCTATGAAGCTTGATAATTCAGCTTGCATTTGGAACTAGGGCAACCTGCGACAATGTGTCCAGTTTCATAACACCTACAGCAACCAAAAAGCAAACCATCAGCAACTTTTAAAGTAATGTCTACAAACATATCTTTCGAAATATCTAAATCAACTAAAATGCGAGCAAAAGTTGTATGAGCGAAATCAGAAGCGTCTAAATCTATCACCAAGAAACTGCTCAATAAAATGACATTAGCTTCAAAGAAAATTTCAAACAAGAACTGAACTGGAAGATTTGGGAGACAAACCTAGGCAAGCATAACATTGAATGATTTAGTATAGGAATTAAAAGGAGGACGCCAAGGTTTGAGCATGAGCAAATACTGGCCTCCTCAGATCAAAAAAGAATCACAGAAGATAGCATCCTGATCCTTGACATATTAAAAAGATAAATCTCAACATTGCCTTCCATGGTGGGCCACCAGGTTTCAAAAAACCATTTGTGTAGATCGGGTTGGTTAAGCCAAAAATGGTTGAATCTACCAATTAGCCCGTTTGCAACAAAATACTCTTCACCTTTGATTAATTCATCTCTGAAAACATCACCAAACCCCAGAACAGGGGGCTTAATAACACAGTTTGAGGGGCTTGATCTTCATCTGGAAGGATCCAGTATTGCAAAAATCACAAATCGAAGTAAAATCTGCCCTGCCATGAACACCTTTCATAGATATAATACCTGAATCATTGTGTTAAGACCCGGATCTGGGAGACAAATCACAAGGCATAGTGGCATCCTTATTTCCTGCCAGAAGTATATTAACCATGACATCTTCAAAAGAATGCCCTTTTAGATTCCACGGAGGATTCTAAGATTTTATAAAATTTCCCTCTCTACTCAGATCCCTTGCGACGATATCATGCCACTGATCTTTGACAGATTTCAGGTCTTTGATATACACATCAATACACCTGCTCAAGGATTTCGAAATGCCAACAATCTAAAAGTTGGATCCTGCTGCGATTCTTTGACTTCATTAACCGTCATTAGAGATCTGCCCTCACCCTTCACATGTTTGGGGAGATCTATTATCATGTCCACTCTTTTCCCAATAATTAATTATTAATATTATTAAAAAAGAGCTTTTCAACTCTATATATATACATATAATAAAATAAAATATAAAATTTAAATTATATTGGGGTAACTCAAATCTTGGCACCCAGATTTAGGTCCTATGGTCCTCAAGGATGAAAGCATATTTACAAACTGGCTGATTTCACCACAGATTTTTTTTAATTTCCGACATTCATCATAGATCCAGTTTGCATGCACCCAGGGATGAAACCTCCTTGACTGCAAATTTGAAGTGAGAACGAAAACCCTTGCCTCTAGCATTGGCAATTTTGTTTCAGGGGTTGCATCGTGTACTAAATTAATTGGTTGTTCAACATTTTCACAATCGACATTCAACGAAGCGACATAAGGAGGAGGACAGTAACAATCACCAACAGGCAGATTACAGGGCAGCGACCAACTTTGGTGGCTGATCCACCATCATATCAATGCTGGTCTTCAGGGCAGATTGGGTGCGTAGGGTTCCTGCAGGGTTGAAGGCAGAAATACAGCACTAACAAGGCAATGAACCTGTGACAGGGATCAAACGCCATATCCAGGAAAGAACAATATACAGTCCAGATCAAGTCGGCCCCATTTAAGCCAGTTGTGCTGTCTAGGTTTCAATGGCCGTACAATTTGATGGCATAAAATTCAAAAAGACTTATAACTTGCATGGTAAAAGGTCTTTCTTCCAGCAGCGACCAGATCCGCGGCCACTGTGAACAGCCGTACAGCATTAAACAGTTTCCAGGCCACCAATACCTCTGTTTCAGCCCAGGCTGTATATATGTACCTGGTCATACGGATTCATATTGTGAATATATTGTTTGTAAATATCGATATTAGGCCTGCTACGGCTGTATTGAATTTTTTGGGTGGATTTTGGTGTCAATTTTGCGCTCGTAGGGTTTACTGTAAATTCTTATTTTTTGGAAGCAGATTGGGGTTTGATTTTTAAATTCAAATTTAATCATCAAAATCATAATTGGCTGTATTAAGTTTATTAATGCAGAATCCCTAGGGTTTCAGCCTTTCATTGCATCTACATTCCTAAACACGCTAGGCCGTGAAGCCCTACTTTCAGGCGATTTTGGGAGAGCGCTGGTAATTGGATCAGCCATTTTCTAAACAATCTTTGATAGCCTTTGCATCTCTAGTATCTATTAAGGAACACGATTCAAAATTATTGTTAATTGTACCTGTGCAGCCAGTGTTACAAACTAACTTTTATTTCTTTCTCGACAGAAATCTTCTAAAGACTTTCAAAGTTAATGTATAACTTCAAATCTACTCTCGACTATATGAAACAAATGGAAGGTTTCCTATTAACATTCAAATTTCACATATTATTCTGGTATTATTTTACTAACTTCAGAGTTCAATGTTGAAGATAATTCCATCTACCATGTTTTGAAGATGGTTTCAGAAAATGGCACATATTTTACTGGTTGTAAAGATTTTTGGCTTGCGCTTATCAATAACCCATCTTCTGCCACACATTACTAGACATGCAAAATCAGATTTAAGAGAAAAAGATGCTTTTGCTCTGCTGCAGCTTGTTGCAGACTAAGATGCACTTTCGAGGATGATCTTGTCAGCTCATTTTAGACAGAATCGAGATCTCAAGAAAGCAACCTCTGCCCATTCTGTTGATGCAAAAAACTAATGGTGAAAATTTAAATACTGAACTTGTAATTTTGCATTCTTGCAAATCAACCATACCCTCATTGGATGCTCTTTCTCTTGACCTTGTGTTCTGTCAGGTTTAGAGAACCTGGTAAGTTGTAATGTATGACATAAGTTAAAACTATTTTAATTTGAACCTGTTTACAAATTAGCCATAAATGTCTATGAGCCAGTAGCTTAAATATCCCAGAAACATAATCTGGGTGGAAACAGTGCCTACGATGGCTTGAAGTCACCCATTGTTTGAACTTGATAGTTAGAAGTTAACAATCACTGCATAAAAATAGCTTTCCAATGGTTTTAAGGTCACTCAACCCTTCTAGAAGCTGACCTCTATTAACATGGTTATTGACAAAAGCATAATGCATGATTCTGTTGTGCGTAAAAATGCAAAATAGATATAGGTATAGCAAAAGTGGGATATTCAACCCGAAAAAATATCATTAATCATTCCAAATTGTTTCCCATTTTTCAACAATGGTTCTCAGCTAAAGTTTGATATATAAAAAAATTGAAGCTTGTTCAAAGATCTTGTGTTCGGTGCAGTAATTTTGGACAGTTTACCACAATTAGCTCAAGCGCAGTCACCACAACCATCAGAAGCACTACATGATAGATAAAAGAGATATGCAGTTATTGGGAAAAGACAAAGTCCCCAAATTAACTATTGAAATAGGGGAATTGGTCCTACCAATTGCATTAATTGGTGTAGTATCAGCTGTAAATTGCTTGAAGACTGAAAGACAAGGACAAAATTAACAAAATTGTCATTGGTAAATGTTGATTTCAGATTCAAAATTGGCAAATAAAGGAAGGATTACTTCACTAAGACATTCTTCTAGATCAAGAAATTACAAAAGTAGGGCAAGCAATAAAATCTGTTTTCATAATTATAAGATAAAAGCATTCCGAAGTAATATGATTTTTCATTTCAGATTTACCTTTGCTTCGATTAAACTGATAATCGAAACCAGATTTTCCTTTCAGTTTCTAATCCCTTCCCTGTAGTAGTTAAATTTGCCCCTCCTATCAATCTCCAACCATAGATATTGAGTGAAAACAAGATCTTGTTGCAGTCCAAAAAATTGTGAAAGAAAACTTGAAGGACATAAACAGGTCAAAGGTTTGTAGAAATAATGTAAAGTTTGCACAACTTGCGTGTGTCTAATACGTGTCTAGACTTAGTCTGTTTGTTTGAGATTTGTCCACCACCATCTCCCAACTGTAAGCAAAGGCTTTAGAATTTATGAGCTCCTGTATTTTTATTTAAACTGCCAGGCACAGGAAAATGTCTTATGCCAATAAGAAAATTTTAAACTGCTAATTTCTTGCCCAACAAAAACAAAAAACAATAAAGCATGAGCAAATGGCTATAATTGTTAACCATGCACAATTTACTATGAAAAAAAATATTGCAACATGATCACTATAGTATCTGCCGTAGGCAGGGTCTAAAAACCTAAATAATTTCAAAATAAAAACATATGACAAATAAAATATACATAGTAGTGCTTGCCACTTTGTGATCCTTCTATTAATTTGAAGTATATAGATAGAACTCCAACCCACAACATAAATGGTCTTTGTTTCTAACTCCACAGTGTAAAAAATAAATAAAATTGCTCAACCCATACACTACAATTGCAGTCCACACAATATAACTGATTGTTGGCACAAAATTACATGTCCAGCCACTCTAAACCAAATGTTGGTTCTGCAATTATCACTTTAATGGACTCACGGACGCCAGACCACTGTTCTTCCAATTGCTCATCACAGATCACATGTGACAAAGATGTGAGGCCATTAGCCACTCTAGGAAGTTTCTTGAGTTTTTTGCAGTCACTCATGTTGAGAATTTGGAGTCTCTGTAATTTACCAAATTCAAATGGAAGAGTCTTCAAGCATTGACACTTGGAAATGTCAAGGAATTTTAACTTTCCAAGCTTATAAATTGAGGCTGGCAATACTTTGAGATCCAGGCAAGCGACTAATACCAGCACTTCCAGAGATCCTGCAAGTTTCCCCAGATCCTCAGGAATCTTGTGAAGCTGATGGCAGTTTGTAATGGACAGCTTTTTCAGGGAAGTTAAATTACAAATGCCAACAGGCAATTCCTTGATATCCTCACAGTAGCCAATATTAATCTCTTCAAGTTTAAGCAGCTTTGAACACACTTCTATGTCCAATCGTCCCTTATCAGTGCTGCAGAGACTCAACGATAGCTTCCTCAGATTTTCTAAAGATTGACAATGATCTTGAAGAGAGACAATCAATTTTTCAAGTCGAAGGCTCTTCAGCTGAGCCAATGAACTAAAGGTTGATGTGCCATCAAGTTTAGTCCTACAGGAATTCTGGTTGATTATGATAAGAACTTTCAATTCAGGCATTTTCTGCAAAAATGCTGGAAGAAAATATTCATTTCCAGCAAATATTAATACAAGAGCGTGAGCCTTCGGAAACTCCACCGTAGGCCATTGATTATTTTTCATTGGACCTGCAAAAGTATATAAAAGCTTTTAAAAAATGAATAAGCATTTATTTATGGGCCACACTTATTAGGCTGAAGCCTGACACATATGAATTATCAATAGACCAATTTGAAGCAATCAACCTGTGTGAATGGCAATAATCTCAGCGGCATGTATAGTTCCATGTGAGTGATTTTCCCAACTAGAGAATGGATATAATCTCAGCCTTTTGCATATCTTGTCAGTTTGGTTATTAGCCGCCCAATAAATAGCCAAGCTTCGCAACATATCATGTTGAACTACATATATCGCACAAGCACTGCCAGAATTAATCCCTAGACGATCTCTGCGAAAACATAAGAGTAAAGATGTATTCAATCTTCAGTAAGATATGTATCATTCTAGTTTTTCAAGCAACAGTAGCAGTATTTCAATGATTAGAAATTTTGAGTTGAAATCAACGATTCTGGCCTCTATTTAAATTATGCTGGAAGACATGAAAGATTTTTTCTTTTGGTTTGTTAATTTTACATCAAGATTGTGGCTTCATAGTTACTACCTATTTTCTTTCCATGCTACATTTTTAAACACAAGCTCAACATAAAATCTAACAGAAGACACTCACCCCAGATTATGAGTTAGTTGTACCAGACTAAACAGCCTTCTTCTTTCAAGATCAAGCAGAATCTTACACGCGATGGTTGGGCTTAAGTTGTGAACATGAATCCAAATATCGAACAAGGCATCAACAGGGATATTTCTCACTTCTGGAAACAATATCAAGTCCAAAAAGCATTGTTTCATATCATTGTCAAGACTTTCTATGCTCACTGCCAGGCGCTTGAGAACCCCATCTTCATAGACTTTATCGATCCGTCCTCCTTGTGAAAGCTGCCTTTTGGCATCTTCCCAGTATACATTTTCATTCTCTTTATGTAAATAACGCCCAATCACCTCCAATGTAAGTGGTAAACCTTGACATTCTTTTGCTACCTGTTAAGTACATTTTAGTTAGCCCCTATATAATCTCCAAGGATGGCCATCAGATCTACACATATTCAACTAAACAATGCCATGCCTCTTCCAATGGCAAGCAAAGAATGGACGTCATATCTACACAGATTTGTCATCCTATAATGGCAAATTTAACAGATCTGGAGGTTCACCAGAATCAACAAATGAGTACATAGGTAGACATAGGTATACCTCTTTGACTAGTTGCTTATTATACTCTCCTTCTGGAATGCTTTCTTGCCCAAAGGCCCAATAGCAAAAGAGGGACAGAGCATCTTCCTCTCCAAGCAAAGGCAAATCATAAGTGCTATCAAGGTATTTGAAATTGACAGTGTCCCTGGCTGTAACAACAGTCTTGTATCCCTCTGCTTCAAACAACAATTCTTCAAGATTAACATCTGGCCCCACATCATCTAATATGACCAGAATTTTTTCTCGCTTCTGCCTAAGCCTTTTCTGAAGAGCCTCTCGAATGCTCTGAGAATCACGCACTGCTTGATCTCCAGTAATCTTTTTCCATATGGTCTCAAGAATTGTCTTGTTATCTGGGAACTCTGAAACTGTTTGAAAAAAGATCTTGTCTCCAAAATGTTCTGAGAATGAATAGAAGAATGGAGAACATAAGGATCGGGGAAATTATAAAACATCACAAAGGCCATTTTCAACAGATAAACAAATATATGTAAGGTCTCATTATTAATTGATTTAACATAGATACTAGATAGGTTTATTTGCTGATTCATTGAACCTGTATTGCATTTGTGTTTCTTTTCTTCTCCTATTAAAGCGCAGATTTTTGTGGGATGCAATAGGTAACAAATCACAAGGGTTGAACACATGTTCAGCTTTGTAATCACCGCAGCAATTTATGAATTCTGTCAATTCTCCCACTAGTGTCATTAGAATGCATTGGGAGCGTAAGGATCAACACTGACATTTGACTTCTTTATTGCAGGTTGATGAGTAAGTCAGATTCCAATTCGGCGTTTGTTACCAATCTCCACTTGTGAATACATAGAGTATACTGCAGTAAATGAAAGGTCTTATGTTCTACTCTCCCTAGAAATTTGACATAGGATTGTAGCCAGACTAGAAGCTCCAAAAACACCACTTCCTCAACGGAAACATCATCTAACTTAGCGTTGAGAGATCACAGGACCGCTCCACTTCCCCAGTGAAGATAAAAGCTATCCTAAGCATGAGGATTCAGCATATGGCCACTGGACTTGACCGCAAGATCTTGATAGATCAAAGATGGGAATGAGAGGACAAAATTTCTGCCCAAAAGGCCTTTCGGGCCAAACTGGATAGATTGAGAATGGGAGAGGACCACTGACTAAAGCAAGTTGAGGAATGAATGGCCTTTAGGTGTTTCAAGGAGGAGGAAAGGAGAGAAGAGGGGGGATTGAGGGAAGAGGAGAGGACTCCACCAACTAAAACAAGTTGACAAATAAATGGCCTTTAGGCACTTCGAAGAGGAGAGAAGAGGATGATTGAGGGGAAGGGAAGAGGACTACTGATTAAAACAAGTTGAGAAGTGAATGGCCTATAGGGTCTTTAAGGAGGGGAGGAGAGAAGACGATATATTGAGGCGAAGGGAGAAGAGTTCACTAACAAAAGCAAGTTGACGATTAAATTGCCTTTAGGCACTTCAAAGAGGAGAGAATAGAATGAGAGGAAGGGGAGACGACTCCACAAAGCAGGTTGAGGCATGAATGGTGTTTAGACACTTTGAGGATGAGAGGATAGGAGAGAACCATCCTGCTTGACCAACAGGAAATGATTCACAATGGATAGCTCAATCAATGGGAGAGGAGACAGAGTTAATCAATACCAATGAAAAAGGATTCCTCTGCTTGACCAGCTCCCTTACTTAAGCATGGGATTATATGCTTAAGAAAAAGCTGAAACATTACCTAAGCACGGAGATCACAAGAAACCAAGGGTAAAATATCTCCTAACAGCACGGATAAGGTCGTGTGTATTATTGATGTTTCGAAGATAGCCTTATCTTGGAGTGTGATGGAATCTATACTTTGCCTGTATTGGATTGGTTAACTGGTGCAAATTTTACTTAGCAGCCAAGCAGGCTGCCTAGCACTTGGGCGAAGATAGGCCAGTGTTAAAATAGCTCCCTATTTTCGCATCAAATTCATCTCAGCCAATAAAAAAATGCATTTAACAAAATTCCTTAATTCAGAATATATATACACTTACTTTCGACTTCAGCATCCCTGCAGAGAGCAGCTACCAAGGTTGTTTTGCCACTGCCCCCCATTGCGCTCACTCCCACCTTGTTATGACCCATTTCAAGTAAGCGTTTCTTCAACTCCCGTACTTGATTTTCCAAACCTACTCGAGTTTCGGGTAGTTTTGGAATGTGTAAGCTTGCACATGAAGAGGAAGGCTGCAAGCAGAACAAACCTTCTCTCATCAATTCTGCCCATTCTTCAGTGTGAGAGAATCTTGTTGGCAAACGCTCCAACAACCGCTCCGGCAGCCGCTCCAGCAACCGCTCCAACAACGACTGAAGCCATTTTGTTAGCGGCACTGTAAGAGACAGAGGCAATGGAGGGCAGATAATTGATACAATGATAGTGCAGTAGTTGAATAAAGTCGCCATTATTTATCAACAATTCCTGAGACTGTAATGGCGATGACTGGATGATGGAAGCAGAGTGGATACTTCTTCCAGATTTTTTTCTGTGGTAAATTCTACGCGTTCTAGCGCTTAGAACTTTATATTTGACCAAGTTTCTACCCATTTCAGCAAGATTCCGCCTTCCACCCGTCACGTTAAATCGTGATATCTTCTTTAGAAGCTAAACTAGGCGGATGCATAAAAATAACTATTATATTTATTTATATTATTTAATTATATAGGTTTTGAGTAAAATTTATTGATTCATATGGTTCATATTCCCTATGAGAATGAGTCAATGATCTACTTATTTTCAAATTATTTACAAATAAATATTAGCTTTTGAGTAAAATTTATTGATTCATATGGTTCATATTTCTTATAAGAATAAGTAGCGATCTACATATTTTCAAATTATTTTACAAATAAATATAATAATTAGATTCAATGAAAAAATATTATGGATTAGTATTTTTTATTATGGTAATGATTATATCTAGAAAATAAATGTATTAAAGAATGAGTGTGGATGAAGATCGTGAATTTTGACTATTTTTATTATGAGAAATATGATATCTATACATGTATACTTCTTTAAATCTTATGTTGAACTTTCTTTTTAGATGAAGTTTGTAGGTTAGACTTATACTTCAATCATAGATTCATCCATTATGTTGATACTCAACTTTTTGTAATATGAAGTTATACTATGTAATTTGCCTAAATAATCCTCATTTTCTTGAATCTTTCTTGGTATTTAAGGGTTGGTAACATTTAAAAATATCATGGAAGGGTTGTCATCATATCATTAGGGGATGTGCTAAATGTGTGTATAAGATTGAAAACTATGCTCCTCATGCATACATATGCTCATAGAATACTCATACAAATCTAGATTCCTTTTAGTGCACCAATTTGAAATGTCATAATATGAAAATTGTGCAAATAAGCTTAGAGAATGAGATTCTTTGATGGTTAAAATGAATAGACTAAATGTCTTTAAAAATAGAGCAATAAATCATGCAAATTTGTATTTAGGAAACCTTGGAGGGAAATTTTTTGATGGTAATTAGCTAAAAAAAAGTAATATAAATTTTAAAGGATTAATTTTGCAACTATGGACTTGGACCTAAAAATGGGCGGATCAAGATGGATAAATGTACGAATAGAAATATGTGCATGTATGTGCATAGTAAATGCATGGTTAAGGAAAATATATCAAAATATGTGTTGATAGAGATGATATAGGGGTTGTGGGATGTGTATATAGACATAGTAAATATATGGATAAGGAAAATATATCAAAATATGTGATGATAGTGATAAGATAGGGGATAAGTGTGTAGGGAGTTGTGTAATGGATAAGTTGGTGGTATGGGGCATGTTGGAGTTGGTCATTGAACCCCCATAGCTACCCAAACATCACCTACAATCAAAACACCCTTTCATAGAAAAGAGAAGAAATTAATTTGCTATGAAGCTTAATAATTCATTACATGCAAAAGATGAATAATGAATGATTAAATTAAATATACAATAATATTTTTTGTTATAAAAACAAAATTGAAACCCTAGCTGAAACTTTGGGATATAATATATTTAGATCATCACATGTGTCTTAATCCTATGACTTGAGAAAAAAAAAAGTACATGACTTGAGTAAGCTTAAGCATACTAGTGCAAATAGAACTTAATAATTAATTGGGTAATAAACCTTTTTCACACCAACACCCTCTTTAGTGTAACTTAGAGAGTGAAAAAATGTAAAGATGCAGTAATTGTTGGAAAAATGAAGAACATCTCATTTTGTTATTTTGTGTTGTCATTGATGTCACCATGTGTGGATGTGAAAGTCTACAAATGGCTAAAACTCTAAACAAGACATTAGCATGATTAGTGTTTTAAAACAAAACAAACCTCCAACATCCCTATGAAATAATGCATCATGCTTCAAAATGCAAACAAATAGCAAAATAATCAAAACATATGAGAACATGAAGTATACCTATTCCATAGTGGATTGGTGCCACTTTGATGTGAAAAGTGACCCTTTCCCAACCCTTGACAAGCCAATGATGAAGATACAATGCTATGATAATGGACAAAATTAGCTCTCAATGTGAAGAGAGTAACTTTGCATGAAGTTGTGGATCGTGGATTTGTGGAGGATTAATACAATAGAGGAGGCCTCTATTTATAACTAAGAAGGATGGAAGATTGCAAAACATGGAGGATGTGCGATCATTCAACATCCAATGGAAAAGTGCCATTTGTCAAAATGTGAATAGAGGAAGGTTGTGCACATCTTGGTCAATGTACCAAAGAAGGGGAGATTTGAAATTCAAAAGATGGCTTGTTGGAGGGAGAAGAAAAGTCTTAAATGCCAAGTGGGGGACATGTAAGAGAGGAGTTAATGCTATGCTGGAAGGGACAAGTCATTTGAGAGGGAGATTTAAAATGAGGGAATATTCCACTTTATGCCATGTTGATGGAAAATGAAGATTTAATAAATCAATTAAATGATTTATTTGTGCAAGTGGGAAAAGCTAGAGGATGTGACATAGATTAAGATTAACATTAATCATGATTTAGTTAACTTAAGTGAAGATTGGGTGATTTGACCTTTTGACTTAGATTTATGGATTAAAATAAATCAAAAGGAGATGGAAAATGATTTAGACTTAGTTAAATAAACATTTTTATTTATTTAACTAAAGGGGATGATGTTAGTATTAAAGATGAATTTATTTAATTTAAATGGAGGACTTTAGAGATTAATCAAATAAACTTGATTTATTTGATGAATGGATGAATATGAATTAATTAAATGCATGATGCCAATTTTGCATGTCTACATTTTCCCCTTCTTTGAAGCAATGTACTTGTTGTGTTGGTTTAAAAAATAAGCTTACCACAATCAAAATTCAATTTTTATTTTATTTTTTTGGATGCCCCACTAGAAAGAAGTACACTAGTACATTTCCCCCTCGAGAGATCAAGCAAAAAGATTTGATTTGAGGGTTGATCTCACGATAAAGAGGTTCAAGATGGACATATGGATGATTATGATGATGATGCAAATGAGATGATATTAAGATGCTTAGAATAACCAATCTATATTATTCTAAACAACTTAAAATGATGATGTACTGCATTTGAGATGGATGATGTGATGATGTGATGTTCTATGATTATGAGATTTATGCATGCTAATGTTTTGTGGATGTAGATGGATGCATTGGTGATGATGATTAATTGTCATGGCATGATGTTCACGTGGAAAAGAAGAAATGAGATGATGAAAAGAGGATTCAACAAGCAAACTTTATTAGAGATGATGAGAGATAGATGATTTTCTTATCAGGAATTGGGACTTTAAAAGGGCTACTTACCTTATGTTTGATAACACACATAGGCACGATGCATCAAGGTCTAAAGAACCAGGATGGCGTTGTACCTAGTGTGATGGACTTTGACTCAACAAACAAATAGGAGTATTCTTGTTCACACTTGACATACAAAAACCTTGCTAGGATACACCTAACAAAGCAAGTATTCGCCAAGTTATATTACAAGAACGTCCAACAAGCACAACAGACAAAAGATAATGATCGATGCCCCATTCCTTTCTCTCTAAATCGCTTTGATTAGATATCATCGAGAGGTCATTGGAATAAGCACAATAAGATAAATCAAAAAGAAGAGATCAAGCACACAAATGAGTCCATGTTCTTCATATCTCTAGCCAAAGGGATTTGTTTTGTTTAGGATAAGGACCGAAATGATTGCCAATTTAAGATAATTCCCATTGTAGGAAGGATACATTCTAGGACATGTTAGTGGATGGTGGCATGTCGTTTTGTTTATCCAAAATGTTTTTTAAAAGATAATGTCCATTGTAGGAAGGATACATCCTAGGACATGTTAATGGATGGTGGCAAGTTGATAGGTTGTTCAAAAAGGCTATTGATATAAGGTTGATTGACATGTTTGCGAAATGATCAGGAGTTTGATTTTGCATTTAAATTTTTGTTGCTTCGATTTTTATTTTGCGTTTGAAGTTTTCTTTTGTTGACTGTTGTGGTTGTTTCCATTTGTGTTTCCAAAGGATGAAGGTGACGATTAGTTTATTATGGATGATTGATTATTGCGGGTGAAATTGAAAATGAGATGAATGGGTTTTTTCAAATATTTGGATGTTTTTGATGTTTTGACATGTTTTGAGGATGTTTTTGGTATTTTTGAGACTTTGCAAATGTTTTGATTTTTTTATTTTCAATTTTTTTGTGGTTTTTCTGAGATTTTATGAATGTTTTTTGGATTTTGGTGTTTTTTGAATGTTTTTGGATTTTTGATATGTTTAAATGTTTTTGGATTTTTTTGCATGATTTTAACGATTTGGATAAGGATGTGTCTGATGCTATCAGTGCTCTATTTTGGGATTTTGTTGAAAACCAAGTTAGGGTTGATTGATTGGATCAATGGATTGATGATGATAACATTGTTGAGGATACACAACAATGCAAGGATAGTGTTAAGCAACACAAGTATTATGATGGATATCCCAAGATGATAAGGGATTAATGATGATAACATTGTTGAGGATACACAACAACACAAGGATTTGATTGATCAGGATTGATGATGATAACATTGTTGAGGATGCGGGTATGTGTAGGATCATCATGGAAAAAAATAAGGCCCTTAAGTGGCAATGAAAATTCAGAAAAATCAGAGTTAGGCAACTTGACATAAAATTTTGAATAAGTTATCTATATTATTTCAAAAATTTGTAAGAATAGAATCTGTGGAAAATTGAATGCGGTTTCTAAACTACTAAGTTTATTTTATTTTTTAAAAAGTTTATTTGGTGAAAATTTGAAATTTCAATGCAGTAGTACTTAAATTTCAGTGAAAAAATAAGAAGTAGGTGTCTGTTTGACCACCCTAACCACAATAAAATGATAATAATTTTTTATAATATTTTAGATATAAGTAGAGGACTCATGTTCGGATGTGATGCATATTTTTTGTAATTTTTTTCTAAGTAAATGATTAATTATAAATTTTTTATTACAACTTTTAAAAAATATAAAAAAATCGTATGTCTGACCACCTTAACTCGGTCAAAACTTCATGAAATTCAATTTTTTTTTAATCATATAGTATGCGAAGCATAGAATGTGATGAATGTTTTGGATTCAAAAAATATGATACCATTTGAAAGTTATAGATAATTTTCAATCAGCCTATCAATCAGGACTTTAGTTGTAATTCTAATAGAAAATGAATAATAATTATTTATTAAATTCAAAGTAAAGAATAATTTATATTGGTGGAAAGCTAAGAGTCTCCTCTACAAACCCTTTTCATTTAATCAATTTTAGCTAAAAAAAGTCGTCAGCCACATAGGCGAAGTCTAGAAAAACAAGGTAAGTTGTCAAACACGTTTTTTGCGTTGACTTCTTAGGATTGGCATGTCCAAGAAAAATTCCAACTAAAGCCTGAGGGTAATCCCTAGGCAATAAATTTTGTGTCAGAAATATCAGATATCTTCTTCAAATCGAATATCTGTTTCAAATCATATATCCATTTTGAATCGGATATCCGATTTGGTTTATATATGATTTTAAAAAATGTTACACTTTATAAAATATGATTTAGAAAATGCAATAAACATTTTATAGTTTTTAATATATCTAGTTTATAATATACAATATAGTTTATAATTTAAT
>VDFB02027681.1:58591-136454 GCA_007258455.2 Sequoia sempervirens | reverse complement strand
CTCTCCCCTTCTTCCCCTCTACGCTCCACTCTCTCTCTCTTGCCCAACCTCCACCTCCTAATTACTGCTAGATCTATATATGCACAAATTAAATATCTGATTTGAATCAAATATTTGATTTGAATCGAATATCTGATTTAAATCAGATATCTAATTTATAGCACTAAAATCCTACCGATAGAGAGCATTATAAAATTGTTTAATTTTAAAAAAAATTCATATCAGATATCAAGTTTAGTCGGATATCCGATTTGTGGGCCATACCAAAACCCCATATGGACCAATTTTTGCATTCCAATGGACCCTACATTCTTTTTGTAGGCTTTGCAGTGACAAACGCGCAGTTTCAGACAGGAAGAGACAAAGTTCAACTTTTCGGAGCATCTTGTGGTCCAATTTGTCATAAACAATGATTTTTCAACATCTTTATGAGGTATAATGGGGAGTAGCAGTCGTCAGAAGCATAAACGTGAGAGAAAGCTTACAAAAGAACAAATTGAAGCATATAGACAAAAAGATAAAGAAGATCATAGGAAGAGAAGAAAAGGTATGTTAAATATTGGTGAATCTGAGCCCTATGGTCTTTCAAGTGAAGATGAAATTGAATATGTATAAGGTGAAAATGTTGAACATGATATTGAAATTGGGAATGAAAATGTTCAAGTTGATACTCAAAATTTTCAAGCTAAAAATGTTGGAATTGAAGATGTTGAACATGATATTCAAATTGGGAATGAAAATATTGAAATTGATAATGAAAATGTTGGATTTGAAGATGTTGAATATGATATTGAAATTAGGAATGAAATTATTGAAATTGAAGGTGAAAATATTGGAATTGAAGGTGTTGAACATAATATTGAACTAAGTGTAAATTATGTTTCACCAGATTACATGAGAAATGAAGAGCCCTGTGTGGAAGAAAGACATATTCCGAATTCAAGAACTTCAAGAACCCCTAAATGGTTACTTGAATTTGATGAGAACATTATAAACAATTTTAGAGGCAAGAGGTCAACATAAACTATTTAGTTGTGGGCTAGAAGACTTTTCAACCAATATTTTAGTGATAAGATATTGAATAGGCAATGCCAAATTTTTGTACAATTGCTAAAGATGCAAAAGATGAAACCTTTGCTAGCCAAATTGAAGATTCATATGAACAAGAAGACCAAAAAAATTCTATTATTGTCAAAAATATTTTTAATGCTCTCAAGTCTATTGGAAAAAATAACAAGGAAAAGGATAAGAGAGCTAATTGAAGAGTCATTACAACTGCCCTAGTAAGCCATCAATTGAAAAAGGCTTGCTTTATGAGACAAACTTGTATTGATTTTGACATAAATCATAAAAGTTTGGATAGAGCACTTGCAAGAAGAGAAAGAATAGATGATCCTCTTCAAAATGATACATGATATTTTTCTGGGAGGCTTCCACATGTTGATAAGAAGCTAACTAATAATGTAAAGCAGGTAATTCAACAATTTTGGCATGATAACTCTAGAGTATCACCCAATGCAAAGGATGTTTTAAAGTTAAGAATTGGCAATCGAGACCATACACCACATCCTAAACATTTCTTGGAATCAAGCCAAACAATGTTGTTCAAAAAATTTATTGAAACACATCCAAATATGGAAATCTCGAAAAAGACTTTTGAAGGTTTGAAGCCATTTTATTGTGCGCCTCTTAAAATTCATAATACTTGTTGAAAATACCATGTGGAGTTTTCAATGCACCATGAACTATTATGCTATATCCATTATACTTTGCATACTAATGAAATGTTGCAGGAGTGTGGTGCAACGCATCTTCCAAAATCATCAAGGGACTTGCTAGATATTTTTTTATGTTCTAGAGATGATGGTTGCTTTTTCTATAGAAATGATTGTTTAAATGCAAAGTGCTCACAATGTGGTGGCTTGTCAAAGTTTGTTTAATGTTTTCATGAGAGTTCTGAACATGAATTTCGAAAGAAGCTTGTTGAGAAAAAGAGATATGAGATAGTCAAATATACTTTGCAGAGTGGAGGTGAAGGTTCTAGATGTGAGTTGGTTTCAAAATAATGCAGTGTTGCTGATTTTATTTTAGATTTTAAGGAGAATCTTTTCTACAAGTATGTAAGGCATAGTCATAGGTCTCAATGGTTGAATCAACAATTTAGGATGTGTAAGGACTCTTTTCCAATTGGAACTATTATATCAATGGTTGATTTTGCAAAAAACTACACATTGCAACCACAAAATGAGGCACAATCTCAGTATTACAATTCCATTCAGATTGCTATTTTTGTCCACATAACATTTAGACATGCACCTAATAGTATAGAGGAGGATCAAAAGATAATAAGAGAGTATCATTTTTATATGAGTGATGATAGATCTCATTTGTCTGAGTATGTTCAACATTGTTTTGAGAATTTTTTTGAGTTCTTGCAAGAGCATGATATAACACTGGGCCGACATCTAATTTTGTCAAATAATTGCACAGGTCAATTCAAGAATGCTCGTATGTTTTATTGGTTGAGTAGAATGCATGTAGAGAGGGGTCTACCTCATATTTGGAGTTTTTTTGAAGCTGGACATGGGAAAGGGGAGCATGATGGAGCAAGTGCATGTGTAAAGGGAGCTTTAGTTAAGGAGCAACTGAAGATTTTAGGAGCAAAATTTAGCGATGCACATTCTATAGTTGATTGGTGTAGTTCAACATTGTCATAGGGAGGGACACTTGGTTCAACAGTGCATAGATTCTTTTGGTTTGTTGAGGACGGAACAGTGGGAGGTAGATTGGATTGTCATACAATCAAAGATTCTTCAAAGATGTATTCATTTCAAAGCTCAGATGTAGGCACATGGACCATTTGGACATGAGATTTGGCTTGTTTTTGTTAGAGTTGTATTCAGTGCGAGTGGGATCAATGTGAGTCAAATGAGTGGGTGGATACATGGGTACCACAGTATCTAACTCCTTTATCTCAAAAAATATCCATGACAAATGACACAATGGAAAGTTTAGTTGATTATGACCTGCTTTCAGATCTACTATAGCTAGGACATATTTTTGCAGTTGTTACACCATAAGGGAATGAAGAGAGATTAGACTATTGGTTGGCTCGATATGTGTGGGTAAAGAATAAGCTAACAAAACCGATGGAAGATGATGATGGTTTTTTGTATCCTATAGGTTCAGTTGTGGTTGCAGGAACTTGGTTGCAAACATACATGATTAGAAATAATGGCATACTTGCATTTGAAGACTATGAGAAACACAAAACCATTCTCATGTATTACGCGCACCTTGTTATAGCAACAAATGTTAAGTTATTTGAAGCATGCGTGCTGAATAAAGACAAAACAACTATGGACACTTAATGTTGATCCTTGAAGCAATATTGTGGGACTACTCTTAAGCAAAGATGACCCACTGATCACACTTGAATAGCATTTTCCAAGTGGAGGTAGAACATATTCATTGATTAAGTTCATTAGTGCTCTTTATTTAATATTGATATTTTATATACTATTGCAATGCAGGTGTCTTTAATAGTGATATTTTGTATGCACTTTTGCGATATTTTTGGCAAGATTGATCATGGACCTACTACAACAATAGCTAGCTCTGATCCTTTTGAAGAGGTATGTGATAGATTAGAACAATATAGATTGGTTATTTGAAGCATCGTTTATAGTTTGCATCACCAACTCATCATCATTCAAGTTGTTTAGATTAATATAGATATGTTAGTCTAAGCATCTTTTCTATTGTGACAATATAGATTTCTCATTTCCCACTTTTGTGATATTCCTAACACAATTGATCATGGACTGCTACAATAATAGCCGACTTTTGATATTTCAGAGAGGTATGCGACAGATTACAACAATATAGATTGGTTATTTTAAGCATCTTTTATAGTTTGCATTACTATCTCATCATATTTTGTGTCATTTAGAATAATATAGATTGGTTATTCTAAGCATATTTTATAGTTTGCATCACCAATTCATCATCATTCAAGTTGTTTAGATTAATATAGATTTGTTAGTCTAAGCATCTTTTCTATTGTGACAATATAAATTTCTCATTTTCCCACTTTTACAATATTCCTGGCACGATTGATCATGGACCTACTACAACAATAGCCAACTTTGATCCTTTTAGAGAGGTATGCAATAGATTACAACAATATAGATTGGTTATTCTAAGCGTCTTTTATAGTTTACATTACCATCTCATCATATTTTGTGTCATTTAGAATAATATAGATTGGTTCTTCTAAGCTACCTTGATGGTTTGTATAGGTGCTTGTCAATCCAGAATGTGAACATACTACTATTGTTGAAGACAATGCCCTGAATGCCTCTAATAGGAAAATTTTGTAAAATTTGAATTCTCAAATTGGAAACAACATAAAATGGTCATAATTGTGTATGGGCATAATCTATACCTAGTGATGTTTTCTAAAATATGGGTCAAATGTCTAGCATTCTATATAGGGTATGTATAAAATGTAAAGGGGTCTGTATTTTGGAAACTCATAGGTTTTGTAAAGGGGTCTATTTTTGTACTTAATCGAGCTACAACTGAAGGTTTTCTTCCTGGTTCTTTCCTGTTGGTATGCTCGTTTGAACCAAGTTTTGTAATATCTCCCATTTATATATAATAAATTATAGTGGCTTGCAACTTTTGCTCCTCAAATCCAACTTGGGTGCAACTTCATTTTTAGCAAATTTCATGAGGTTTTTAAGGAAATCAATGTTTCCAACCTTTCCACACCCTATAAATTCATCAAACACATCTATTAGGACTTGCACAAGCTTGATCCAACTTTAAATCTTGTTACCCCCACGTTTCATTGACATTAGCAAGTTGTAACCACCATTTTTGGTGCAAGAGCACCTACACCACAATATCATTGTGGATCATTTCAATGATTAAAGTGTTAATATTTTTAGTTTTTGTCTTTAATGAGATCTAATAGTCCTAATGGTCATGTATTAGGAGGATTTTTTAGTTTTTAGGTTCAAAAAAACATGGAGATCCCAACTTGTCCTAGTTGTTGCTTTGTAGCCTTTGAAGGAAAAAATAGTAAATTTGTTTAAAGACAAGAAAGAACAGTGTTTTGAACATGTAATGATGCTATTTCAAGCCATTAAGTTAGGTCTTAGTAAAATTAGAAGTGGAAAAGTGCAACATTTCATTATGAGTCATATTAATGTGAAAAATGTTTGTATTTTGGCCTTCAATGGTCATTAAGGTTTCAAAAGTCAGTTAATATTGGTGGTTAAAGGAATTGGGAGTTGGATTCCAAGGAATATAAATGTACTTAAGGCCTTCAAGGGCTCGAGATAGGTTTGGTTGAAGGAGTTTTTTTCTTTGAATCAATAAAGTTTCAATTGCTCAGTTCATATTTTACTATTTTTCTTGTGTTTTCTACCTGTGCACAAGCCATTCAAGCATTTTTGTATCAAAAATTTATGTAGAAACATTATTACATGTCTTGAATTTATTCTTACTTCTTAATAGAGGGTTTCTTTATTCATTTTGTGCCTCAAAACTCATAATTTCTTTAGATGGGTTCCTAAATAGGGGAATAAGAGTTTTGTAATTTTAATGGCTTACATCTCATCCCACCTACTATGTGCCAATGTGAATTGGTGGGATGAGTTCTTAGGGATTAGGAAATGATATTTCAAGAATGGAAGGCATGGAGAACTGGGTTTTGAAATAAAATGAAGAGTTAAAGGTCTAAAAATGGTGGTTTTTTTCACTCAAAAATAGAGTTTTTACCTTAGTTTTTGCAAAAATATCTAAGATACTATAATTTTATTTATTTTCTAAGCATATTGGGGCCTAAATAAAGGTTTCTAAGGTGGTGGAAAAGTCTGAAAGGTTGTGGAAGTGCTACATCTAATAAATCATCAAGAATTACACTAAAAATAAGGGTTTTCTGATTTGATGGTTATAGGTCTGTAAAAATGGAATCCAATTGTAGAATCTTTGTTTTCTTGGAAATTTATTTGCTTCCCCAAGTTTTTAGGGGTCTATGTGGTGTTTGAAGGTATGTTGCTTTGCATTTTTGGGCTAATTGAGTAGACTTTTCAAGGGTGAACATATAGGAAGTCAATGCTGGTCCAAAGGAGTCTATGTTGTTTGTCATATATGTTGTGTAACTTGGATATGGGTGTTTGAATCAGTCATGTGTTGGTCTGGTGTTTTGGAAAATTGTGGAGTAATTGGACAAAAACTAGTTTCTTACTATTACAAGGGTTTAAGGGGGTTAAAGAGGGAAATGTGTATTTAGTTGTTTGTCAAGTTTTAAGGGAGTTTTGGACTGTCCAAACAGGTCAGAATAATCTTGTTAGATGCCTCAAATAGGCAGGTTGCAAAGAGTTTGTGATTGTGCCCTTGTGTCTACATCAAATTTTCACCTAATTTCACTCGGTCCAATGTAGCTAGGAGTGATTCAATGTATTTGGTTGCAAAATAGGACCATCCCTAGTGTAAATGTACCCATCTAGATGTGTTGGAATAGTCCATTTTGTCGTACAAGTTGTGGAATGAAAGTTGCACCACTTTGTAACTTTACACTGCTTGCATCTAGCAACTTTTCCCCTCCACTAAAAAGTCATCACCATAGGAACAAACCTCTAAGATAGAAAAAATTAAGAGACGTTTTTGTAGATGGTTTGAACACAATCCCATAGCCTTGAACGGAGAGTTTGTAAGCCTCACAATCTCTGAGAAATAGCCCTTCAAATATTGCTACCTTTTAGCACTTTGGACTCAAGGGAAATTGTCAGTCCAATGTAGCTCGAAGTGATTCGGTGTATTTGGGTGCAAGAGAGGACCATACCTAGCATAAATGTACCAATCCAGACATGTTGGAACAGTTCATTTGGTTGTACGAGTTGCGGAATGAAGGTTGCACCACTTTGTGACTTTACACTGCTTGCATTTGGCAACTTTTCCCTCCACTAAAAAGTCATCACCATAAGAAAACGCCTCAGAGATAGAAAAAACCGAGAGAGGTTTTTGTAGATGGTCCCAACACAATCCCATAGCCTCATATGGAGAGTTTGTAAGTATCATAGTCTTCGAGAAATAGCCCTTCAAAGATTGTTGTCTTTTAGCACTTTGGACTCTTAAGGGAAATTGTCGGCCCAATGTAGCTCGAAGTGATTTGGTGTATTTGGGTGGAAGAGAGGACCATCCCTAGTGTAAAAGTATCCATTTGGATGTGTTGAAATAGTTTGTTTGGTCGTACAAGTTGCAGAATGAAAGTTGCACCACTTTGCAACTTTACACTACTTGCATCTGACAACTTTTCCCTCCACTGAAAAGTCATCACCACAGGAAAACACTTTGGAGATAGCAAAAACTAAGAGAGGTTTTTTTACATGGTCCCAACACAATCTCATAGTCTCAAACGAAGAGTCTGTAAGCATCACGGTCTCCGAGAAATATCCCTTCAAAGATTGTTGTCTTTTAGCACTTTGGACTATTAAGGGAAATTGCCAGTCCAATGTAGCTCAGAGTGATTCAACATATTTGGGTGCAAGAGAGGACCATCCCTAGCGTAAACGTACCTATCTAGACGTGTTGGAACAGTCCGTTTGGTCATACAAGTTGCAAAATGAAAGTTGCACCACTTTGCAACTTTACACTGCTTGCATCTAGCAACTTTTCCCTGCACTGAAAAGTCATCACCACAGGAAAACGCCTCCAAGATAGCAAAAACTAAGAGAATTTTTGTAGATGGTCCCAACATAATCCCATAGCATGGGACAGAGAGTCTGGAAGCATCACAGTCTCTGAGAAATAGCCCTTCAAAGATTGTTGTCTTTTAACACTTTGGACTCTTAAGGGAAACTAGTGGGCTACATAGTTAACTTCTTCACAAACTTAGTTTGAAGTAATTTCATTCTTTTTTGTGCATTTAAAATGGAGTTTTAAGCCTTCCACCCTAAAAGTGACCTCTAAATAACTTCAAACACCTTAACTACCTCATACTTATTCATTTGTTTTGCAAACAAGCATTTTCATTCATAGAGGTTGAGCTTTCATTTTTTCTTGTTGGATTGAATGCGGACAGTGGCACAACTTTCTTTTTTCAAAAATTGTTCAACATCATTGAACTAATAATTTATCACACTTCTATAGAGAAACAAAGGAGTACTACAAGCTAAAACACATTACACTTCGGTTCTCACTGACTTGATCTACTCTCCAACATCTCCCTTCTCTCATGTGGAGAGTTAGAACTGCTTGGCCATGCCTTTGCATCATTAGGAAAGTTTTTCTCTTTTTGACAATGTCAAAAGCATGGCTGCATACAAATTAGGAATAAGACCTTAACCACCTCATTTTTATTCATTTGTTTTGCAAACAAGCATTTTCATTCCAAGAGGCTGAGCTTTCATTTTTGCTTTCAAAGAAAAATCTTCCTATGCCACTGTTACATTGCACAGGTAACCAAGTTTTGTATTGTGGACCTATATTAAGCTACCACTCTTAAGACCAATGTAACAATGATACAAAATAACTTTTGAGACTGCAAGAAGACATCAAAATGGCTAGTGTACTAAAATAATTCTTATGATTTTTGAAGAATGTTGATAACTCTACTCAGTTGTCTTATTTTTTCAATATCATACAAATTGAACCCTTGAATCAATAGACTATGTATATCAAGCTACCACAATTCAAGTTTCAACGATGAATATTTATCATGCATGTTTTAAATGAAATTCAAGTTTATGGTGGTTTTTTTGTTTATATGATGTTAGGTGATATTCTATTTGTAATTCACGCTTCTAGGCTGCACATCTATATATATATATATATATATATATATTATTTTTACATGTTTTCTCCATTGTTCAACCCCTACACCGCAAGTAAATTGTTGTATAGCATTTGGAATGAGGGGGAAGCAGGCCTAAGACCCCTTTAAAGTTTGTTTGAGTGCATTTAAAATGAACTTTTAAGCCTTGCACCCTAAAAGTGACCTCTAAATAACTTCAAACACCTTAACTACCTCATTCTTATTCATTTGTTTTGCAAAAAAGAATTTACATTCCAAGAGGCTGAGCTTTCATTTTTGCTTGTTGGATGAATACAGATCATGACACAACTTTCTTTTTTCAAAAATTGTTCAGCATCATTGAACTAAGAATTTATCACACTTCTGTAGAGAAATAGAGGAGTACTACAAACTAAAACACATTACACTTCAGTTCTCACTGACTTGATGTACTCTCCAACATCTCTCTTCTCTCATGTGGAGAGTTAGAACTGCTTGGCCATGCCTTTGCATCATTAGGGAAGTTTTGCTCTTTCTGACAATGTCAAAAGCATGACTACATAAAGATTAGGAAAAAGACCTTTGCTTTTAGATTAGCAATGCATGAAAGATTCAAAAAGTATCCTTGATATTGCAAAAAGGTATGTGTTTATACACTTCAAACGTGCAATCACTCTCAAGACCAATGTAACAACGATACAAAATAACATTTGAGACTATAAGAAGATGTCAAAATGGCTAGTGTACTAAAAGAATTCTTATGATTTTTGAAGAATGTTGTAACTCTACTTAGTTGGCTTCTTTTTTCAATATCATACAAATTGAACCTTGGCATCAATCGGCTTTGTATATCAAGCTACCACAATTCAAGTTTCAACGATGAATATTTATCATGCATGTTTTAAATGACATTAAAGTTTATAGTGGTTTTCTTGTTTATATGATGTTATGTGATATTCTAATTGTAATTCATGCTTCTAGGTTGTATATATATATATAATTTTTACATATTTTCTCCATTGTTCGGCCCCTACATTGCAAGTAAATGGTTACATAGCATGTGGAATGAGGGGGCAGTAGGCTTAAGACCCCTTTAAAGTTTGTTTGAGTGCTTTCTTTTCATTTTTTGTGAGTTTTGTGCCAAGTTTCCTCAAAGAAACATGGTCTCATAGAATTCCATGACAAGCTAATGCAATTGATAGCTGCTCCTAGTTATTAGTTAAATGTAATGTGAAGTAATTGCATAACTGCTTAGGTTGACTTTGTAAAAACTATATTGTTATTGAAAAAATTTCATCTATCAGCATCTAGTTGTTACTTATGCAATGTTAAGTAATGCTTTGAGTTTGAAAGATGTGCAATGCAATGTAATCAGCAATATGAATATAAACTACATAATATTTAACCATTCTTTTTATGCTATTGTACATTGATATTTAACCATTACTTACTTGATTAAATTTTCAAAGAGTTTAATCATGCACTTGAGGAGGAAATTAAATTTTGATTGTATATATCAAATTATCCAATAATCAAGTGTATGTCCATATACAAAAATGGCATCAACGCTAACTCAAACAAAGTTTTACAATATGTGGCATATTCCATCTCGATATCTATTGAAAATTTACATGCCAAAATGTCTATCTCATCTTAAAATACTAGTGGATCATCAAAATGGAGCCTCTTTGAAGCACTCGTTGGCTTTGAAGGTAGCTGCACAAGAAAAAGTCAAACCACAATTGAGATTAGTTATACTATATAATTTGAAATTGAATAATTAACATAAAAATCAATATACATTGAATTATAATTGAACTCTAAAGTTGAAATCTTGATTACCTGAAATATACGTCTCTTCGAAGGGTTAGGAGTCCTAGAATATACCCCTCTCAAAGAACCAACCAAACCAAATTTTGTAACGTCAATCTATATATGTGAACAATAACATAAAATTGATCCAAGTTAGCATAGAATTTTTGGTAATAAGAACATATTTACCAAGCATAGAATAAAATAAACACATACCTCTTTAGGTTGATCTTGTTCTTTATCTCCTTTAGGTGTTTCAACACCTCCTCCTTCAGGTGTTCGAATACCTACTCCTTTAGGTGTTATGACACTTGTCAACAATGATGTATAGCTCACAACCGCCTGTACATAAAAATGACAAGTACATATGAAACTACAAATCTATGTCAATGTATGCATAATCAATAAAAGATCTTATAAATCTTAATTCAATCAAATTTGAGTTCAATTGCCTTTCCCTTATCTAACATTGTGCCTCCATAGTTTGGAGAGCATCGCACCTCGCTCGAACTAGGTGTTTCCTACAAGTAGAGAATAAGATAAACATATAAGTTAATATATAATTTCATTAATGACAATTCAAATGACAAGCAAGTATACAGTAAAAAAATGTAAATGAGTGAGTGTGAAAATACATACTCTGTGTGTGTTGAGGCCAAATGAAATGGCCCTAAGGGTGCTATCAGTCACCCGTGTGATCTCCTCCTCGAACATTAATTGTTAAATAGACCATGTAAATAAATATTAGTACTTGATACTATCCCTTATTAATATTCATTTTTTTAAAAATGCAAGTTATGAAGTTACACCTTAAATGTTACCTATGTAACTATTCCAATGTCTACCTCTCTAGTAGGAGAGGACTTTGTAGGGTGTGCTCCACTCCCCTGCATGTGATCTGCTATAATTTCCACATCTTGGATGTCATAATCAAAAGTGTCTAATGGATGCTCAGCGGGCTATACAACAGGACCCAAGCATATCTGTTGGCATGTATTACAAATATGTGGCACACAAATATGTGGACCTAAGGAGGATGATGCAGTAACATTGGATCCATCGCCAACATCACCAGAATGTGGCTGAGCTATTGAAGAAGCATGGGAAACCAAAAGACCACTCAAAGAGTGAATGGCCTGGATAGTTTATGTGGTTGTATCCTCAGTAATATCTGGATGTTGTACTGGAGGTAGTGGAGGAAGTGGAGGATGGGGAACATGTGGGTGCCTGACTACTCTAACTGCCCCTGGCCTATCCTGGGGCATACCTCGACCAATGCCCTGGAATGGTTTAATGTCAAAGTAATTGACATGATGCCCTAACAAAAACTCAAGGTATAATTTTTTAATAAAGTAAAAAGGTACATCAAGATTATTGTTGGGTGGTTTATCAAAAACCATACATCAATGATCCCAAAAGTTATCTACTATGCCCCTATGCATGCACCATTTTATATAAAGTTTTGGTTTGTTAACATTAACTAGAAAACCATTGTTGGGCTAATAAATAAAGAGGCTATTTGGGTTTTTATTATTTGGAGACTTTTCACATCATCATAAGGCAATCCACATGCATAATATTCCCTCATGGTTTCTCACCACAAATGAAAGGAATTATGTTGGGTGGAGAGGGTTTCTACATTTGTAATTATTCTTGTCAATGTGATTGAAATACATAATAATTGAGGAATTTTCTTATAAAAATCACAAATGCCCCTCAATTGCTCCAATTTTTCATGAATTAAATCTTCAATTGATGGATGCGGAGGTGGTGGAGCATTTTGTATTTCTGCATTTTGATTCTTAGCTGGTGGATTTTCATTCTTAACTGGTGGAATTTGTGCATTCTCATTCTCAGTAGCCATAATGCCTGATTAAAGTTAAAAAATAATTAATCTAATTAAAATTAGACAATATAAATGAAAATATTATAAAAATGCCCTAGTTTTTTTTTTTAAAACACTACTTTTTAACAAAAATCTATAAAATTCTCTAATTTTTAATGCAAATACATAATCAATACTATTTCTAAATCAAAATCCATAAAAAAATACTCATTTTTTTAATCAAAATTCATTCTAAACTCAAAATTTTCATAAAAATTCAATCAAAAACCCTATTTTGAAAAAAAATCCACAAAAAACATTCATTTTTTATCAAAATCCATTCTAAATTCAAGTTTGTCATAAAAATTCAATCAAAACCCCTATTTTGAAAAAAATCCACAAAAATATTCATTTTTTTATCAAAATCCATTCGAAACTCAATTTTTCATAAAAATTCATTCAAAAACCTTATTTTGAAAAAACATCCACAAAAAACTAATTGAAATAATCCAAATCTAATTCAAAATTGAATCAAAGCAAATAAAAATAAAAAATATTAGCTTTTCAAATCGGATATTGGCGAAATCGGATATCCATTACGCGAAGAACCTGCTCATTGTGCGCTTGCGGGTTGTTCACTATCAAATGATTTTAAAACGACATAATTTGTATATATATAACTTTTACAATTCAGATATCTGGTATGGAAAACTAGGATTGGTGTTTTCTTTGGTGGTGTGTACTAACACCCAAGCCTAAAAAAAGTCAACATGGTATTTTCGCATTTTTGGGTCGATGAAAGACGTGTTTTTTTCCTTATTGCCACTTTTTGGCCCACCATAATCCTGCACATACCCATGCACAACAATGCAAGGATTTTTAAGCTTGCTTTGAAACAAAAGATGTTTTGGATGATTTGATGTGACGTTTGAAGTGAAAATTAAATGGGACTGATAGTGATTGTTTGGATTGATGTTCGATGAAAGATGAAGCTTGATAAGGAATGTCTTCTCGTCAAAATATGCCATGGGCTAGTGATTTGGACTTTGGCTCACAAATGCTTTGACCAATTTTATTTCATGTTCTCCAATGTTTGGATCACCACATAAGTTGGAGGATATAGATCAAGATTTATTCTCAAAGCAAGATGTACATATATGCCCACAGTGTCTAGCAATGTTTGAAATGTCATGGATGGATGCTTGGATAGGTGTAAGGATGGATAGATATGGATTATATTGTGATAAGATAAGGTGTTCAGATAAAGAAAACTTATTTGGATAGTGCTTCATGTTTGGATAGTGCTTCATGGTTCATATAATGTTGCATATGATAGGATCAATGAAAATGACCCATGTCAAGATGTTTACCATAAGCAAGCATAAAGTGTGCACCAAACTTTTTCAAGATCAAGATAACTTGGAAGATAGATGCAAATATATGCAAATGGATTGGATAAATGGTTCATGAATGAATGGATTTATTATGGATGAGATGGATGGAATGTTGGCTTTATTATGGATGGGATGAGATGTTTCCACTTGAAGTGGCATATGTAGATGCTCAATTCTACACATGACACTTGTTTTCCAAGTTTTCATCAAGGTACCTATCCAAAGCACCACTGTAGTGGTTTTCACTGGAGGATGATTTTTTCTCTTTACTGTTTTCAATCCTTTTTTTGATTTTTTTTAAAAAAAATTGTGTTTTTTTGGAAAGATTCTAAGCTCATGTTGAATCACCTTGTAGCATTGATGTAGATTCCTCTGTCATAATGTGCCATCAATATCCTACTTGAAGAAGCTGCTTTGCCAAGATACATGCACTTGAATGCAACTTTTGAGATTCCTAATCTGCTTTATTGATACTGAAGTTAATTATGTCTCTGTGCACACATCACAATAGAGTGCCTTCTGAATCCTTATGATGAAGGGTGGCTGCCAATACATGGTCAATGTGAGAATTGGATATTATGCATGGAGGCATGGATGAAGTGTGTTTAAGATTAAAAGATGGATTGGTTGATAGTTTGGAACCTTTGACTCTCCAAACTTGAGAAGATGAGCAATGATGGGTGGATACGAAAGTGTGAAGGGAATTAGGACCAACAACTTGATATACTTTGTATGTTGCTTGAGAAGCCTTCTTTTGCCTTTGTGGAAATCTTTGGTGGATAATGTTCTTTCTTGGAATTCTTTGGTATCCATATGTATTTGATTTTTCCATTATGCCCCCCAATTTCTTTTGTTTTGATAACGTTCTTTGTGCTATGATTCAAATCCTTCTTCTGATGTTGGTCCCAATTCATGGATGGGATGATGGGTGGATGAAGATTCATGACATGGCTAGTTGTAGTATTGACATCAATTTCATCATAAGGATTCTTCATGCTCTCTATGTTGATGTTTGCTTGAGACAAATTTTCCCCCAGTATGGTGGTAGTGGCACCTTCATTCCTTGATTCTACTTGTTTTGAGATGTCTTGTTCAGTAAACATGCTCTAACAAATGACCATTGTAGATGACATTGTTTCAATTTGCTGCTCTACTAACTCTAGATTATATTGTTATGTCTAACTTGTTTCCTTGAGTGGATAATGCTGGATATCCTCATACCTAATGTCCTCAGTCTGAATTTGGGATATATCTGATCCTGATGTTGATAATTTGGTTTGATTGTAGGAATCAATAACCTGCTCTTTTTGTGTAATAATGTTAGGAGTAAAGGAATCTTGTTCTGAATGAAGATCATCTACATGTCCATCCAAAGAAAGCATCTCATGGGTAGATGGAGGACTATGTGCTATGTGGATATGATCATCTTGTATAGATAGGAGAGAATCCATTAGACCATTGTAGTAGCTTGGAGATACAAACTCTTGATCTTGAATGATTTTAGAATTACTTTTGGCATGCTTTGGATCGAATTCTTGACATGGTTCAGTTTCAAAGGATGGATTGCTTATAAAGGTTTCTAGGATATCTTCATTAGGAATGGAAAGTGGTTCATTACCTCTTGATCTTTGAGTGGGCTTGGATCAAGTGTCGAGTTGAGGATTCCTTCAGTATCTGTAACCCTGAGGTAAAAGGGGGTCAACATGTCTTGGAAAGGACCATTGCTAGACCTTAGTGAAATATTTTGATCTTGCTTTAGAATAAATTCTTGAGATATTTCCTCTAACTCATAAGGCGATGTCGAGATGTTTTCAATATGCTCATTGGTCAATGGATTGTAGATTATGTCAATGGGATCAAATAATTCTAACACTCCTTGAAATAGATCACTAAAAAGTGGCTCTTGATGTATGGTGAGTTGATCCTCATATGGGGTAGAAACATCTTCAAGGTACTTATTGATGGATAGATCTTGAACATTGTTTTCAACAAATTGTGGCAGAGAGATTGTCAATGCTATCACTAGTGGTCGAATCCTGATCATTGTCCCCAATAGTTATTATTTTTTATCAATCAAGTCTTGGATGAGTTTTTTGAGTTAAACATAATTCGATGTTGTGTGTCCCTTTATTTTGTGATACTCACAAAGGTGCTTCTCGTCATACCAAGGCAGTTTTATGTTTGGTTCTTGATAGTTTGCATAAATAGAGAGTTTGACGATATTTTCTTGTACTAACTATTGCATGACCAATTTGACTAGTTTACCAAGTGGTGTGTATTTTCATTTGTTTCCTTGTGAGATTTGACCTTTGAATTGTCCTTGTGGTGATTGATTTTAGAGATGTGGTGATTGATCTTTGAGAAGTGGTGATTGATCTTCAAGATGTGGGGTTTGGATTTGTTGATGTGGTCAATCTTGATATCTAACTTCTTGACATTGGATATATTGTTCTTGATGCGAGTGTGGACACAACTCATTTCTTTGATGACACGATTTAACCAATGGAAGAGTATTGATTTTGGGGTGAAAATATCTCTTGGCTCAATAACTCAATTAGTTTGGCATGTGAAGCAAGTTTCTCTAGTGAAATTTGATCTTGATTTTGATTGACTCCCTTGATTTGGCTTTCGTTCAAGAAGATTTGGGATGTACACTTGTGGTGTTCGCATGGGATCATCGACAAATTGATTTTGGACAATGTTCTAATTTGGGATGATGTTCAAATTTGGCATTATAGGTTGAAATTGGAAATTGTTATGGTTTGGAATCACATTGCCTTGATTTAGGTAACTTTGATTGTGCATGGTGTTACCTTGACTTGGATCAATACATGGAGTCGTTATCATCTTGTTTGGAATTTGAACGAAATTTGTATGTTTTGTGAGCATATCTATCCTAAAGTTTTCCAAGGGTGGATTTGAAATGTTCATGTTTGGAAAATTTGTACTTGGCATACATGGATTTGGTGGGATGATGTTGTTTGCTTGAAGATTCATGCATTGATTGTTTGGTGGATAGATTTGTAGGTTTGGACTCAGATTTAAATCTATCATTGGGAAAGGTGTTGCAAAATTTTGACTGGGTATACTCACATTTGTTGTACCATCGAGGTTTGTAGGAGATAATGATCCCAAGTATGGATTGTATAAATGCAAGTTTTGATAATCAATTGACATTGTAAGGATTTGATAGCTTGGTTGACTTGGACCACTCATGATGTATGGATCAAGTTTATATTCCATTTTCTTCTTGTGTTTTGACCTTTTTGTAAAAGTGAACCCCTAAGGAATTTAGGACCAATGTTGAGATGAAGGATGAAAGGGGTGAATGATATGGGTGTCAAACTTTTTTAGGAACTTTGGATCAATGCTAGACTTAGGGTTTGATTGGATAATGATCTTGTAAACCCTAAGCTGTTAGATGTTATCTTAGGGTGAACTTGTTCAAAGAAGTGATAATTTAACTAAGTGTATGAGGAAGGATTCATCAACACACACCTAACTAAACAGATGATTTTGATTTGGTTTAAGGACTTACCCAAGTATAGATAATGATGTTTCCAAAGTTGTACAATTGTTTGGGATGAGATGATGAATGTTAGAAATGGATGAAGTGTTCTATTTGATCCTAAGTGAACCTAAGAAGGACTTGTTTACTAGACCAATTGATAGTGAAGACCATGCTTTTCTCTAATAGTAGTTCAAAACCAAAAGACCAATGTTTGCATGAAAACCATATGACTAAAATATTCCAAGCACATGTGTGGGGTCCAATTGATTTAATATTTTCTTAATAGTTTCTTTTTACCACAAACACACTCTTGATTAGCTTTTGATACTAGATTTCCAATGTCCTAATTTTCTTTCATCCCACAAAGTGTATTATGTGGAAATCAAGGAAATCAAGGAAAAGGTTTCCTAATGTTAACCTTAGTAGGAGAAAATTGAGATGAAATCCAAATGCTTAGAAGCCTCTAAGGATATGACTCCCAAGGGAAAGCAATAGCATGTGAATTCGTTCAAGGATATTTGCTTCTCCTAAAGGGTTTGAGATTTGATGCTCATGTTGAATGTTTGTTTCCCAATATTTTCGAGCAATCAAAGTGTCTTGTAACCAAGAACAAGTACAACCCTATGGATATGAAAGACTTTATTTGTTGAGTCCCCACTTGGACAAGTCCAACTATGCTTATTTTCAGCAAATGGTTAGATGCTTGACCCCACTCGGTCCCCTCCATGACACTCACTTCTCGAGGTAGCCAAGCATCAGTACCCATGAAACTCCCATGGCATACTTTCCATTTCTACTAAAAACCGTAAAAGTGTGGGGTGGCTTCAGAATGACCGTTCTTGCACCAACAAATAGATAGAAATTTTGGCCTTTCTACAACAAGGGTTTTAATTTCAGAATTTTCATTCGGAGGAGTTGACTAATGTGGCAAGAGACCATTGTTTCCCTTCTCATCAGAGCCAACCATGTGATACTTGACTTTGTTCTAGTACCCACTTTTATATCTCAGTTGGAAATAATCTTGGCTTTAGAGTGTTACCAGTTGGGTCATTCCCTTGGGTGAGTACTTTTTCCCACAAGGCAGGCCATCTAAGATAAACAATAGTGAGAAAACATATCTGTAACTTGATCGATCTTTGTTGAGAAATAAAGAGAGAATACACACGATAGGTTTACTCACATTCGCAAGATGTTTTGTTCAATTTTAATCCAAAAATGAAATGTGGAGGTAATTAATTTACCTAGCTTAAGATCACCAAAAATCCTTTTGATTCTCAAGATCGCCATGAGGTGTGAGAGAAGCGCATACGTCTTTTCAATGATGTTAACTTGAGTAAGAAATTACAAAACAAAGAAACACTTGTTCATTTTAAGTCCACAAAGCAATGATTTTGATTTGTTTTAAAGCACCAAAATGAGATATGAAAGTTTCCTTATTCAACTGTTAACCTCAAACGAAATCTAGTCAATTTTCCTAAAGTTCATTTTAACCCTTTACAATGAAAATTGAAAGATTTTGTAATGTTCGTTTTAGAGACCAAAAAGAAGTGAGTTAGTCTAAAAAAAAAAATTAAAGCATATAATGGAAGCCTTAAGCATTTAAAAATGCTTTGTTAACTTCAAGTGTTAATGCTCGATTTTCTTCAACTCCAAGATTCGTCCAAGATTGCTTTTTATGCTCCAATGTTGCAAGTCCTTTGCGTGAATGAAAATCCTTCCTCCTTGCTTTTCCTAATAACAATTATAGATAAGATTTAGTTCAAGGATTTTATGACTATTACAAGGCTAGCACTAGAAATATAATTATATGCACCCCTAAAAGTCAAATTTGATATAAATAATAAAGGGTACATTCTTTTGAAAGGATGTTGTAAAATTGATTTAAAACTTCAATGCAAATCATCATGAACAAGTTGTTATGAATAAGTGGTCTAATGTTTCTAGTCCAAAGGTGTACTTGATGATCTAAGATTCCACTTGCAAGAATTTTTTGACAAAATGGATGAAAAATGAACCCTGCAAAATGTATTAGTACTTTGAAGTTTTGGAATGTTGAGTACAAAGTGTTATATGAAGAAATTGACAGCCATGTTAAAACAAAGAATCATATAAATGTAGCATTATATAAAAAAAATATGAAATGTAGATACCAAATGGTACTATAGCTTGCATTAACCATGACAACTTTCTTTGTACGCTATCTCCACTTCCTTCTTTGACTTAGAGTCCAACACATTTAAAGTCATGCATAGAATTTTTTGGACACTCATTTAATAGGCCTCAGCCAAATCATATTAAATTTTCATCCAACCGCCCATTGTATGTTCACACACTTTGCACTCAATGTGCATGAATGAAGAAGTTGCTATCAAATTATCTTAATAGGAATGACCTATACATACATTTGCGCCAGACATTCTCAATGCCCACAACATAAATATGAAATTCAAAAATAACTTTAAACTTTCCCTCCCCTTGAGAGATCTATTCTATATTTAGCTCAGTCAAATAGTCTAGACACGTCAACACATTTTCATTTAAATTCCCAATAGACAGACATAATTCTTGAAAGAAATTTATTGTTGGATATGCGCAGAGGGGACTCATGGAAAAGACTGTAGACACTTTGAAGCAAATGCATTTGGTAGGTGAAGAAAATTGCGCCCAAGCTATTGAGAAAAATGTACCAGTGATAAAAGGAATGGACAAATAACAACCATTGCCTTAATATGAAAGGGTTTGTATTGCAATAGGCGGGTATGTGTAGGATCATCATGGAAAAAATAGGCCCTTAAGTGGCAAAAGATTCAAAAAAATTAGAGTTAGGCAACTTGACATAAAAATTTGAATAAGTTGTCTATATTATTTCAAAAATATGTAAGAATAGAATATTTAGCAAATTGAATTTAGTTTCTAAACTACTAGGTTTGCTTTAAAAAAAAAAATCTATTTGGTGAAAATTTGAAATTTCAATACAGTGGTACTTAAATTTCAGGGAAAAATAAGAAGTAGGTGTCTGTCTGACCACCCTAGCCACAATAAAATGATAATATTTTTTTATAACATTTTAGATATAAGTAGAGGACTCATGCCCCGATGTGATGCATATTTTTTTGTAATTTTTTCCAACTAAATTATTAATTATGTTTTTTTATTACAACTTTTTGAAAAATATAAAAACTCATATGTCTGACCACTGTAACTTGGTCAAAACTTCATGAAATTCAATTTTTATTTTTTTTAATCCTATAGTATGCAAAGCATAGAATGTGACACTTTTGGATTCAAAAAATGTGATACCTTTTGAAAGCTATAGATGTTTTTCAATCAGCCTATCAATTAGGACTTTTGTCATAATTTGAATAGAAAATGAATAATAATTACTTATTAAATTCAAAGTAAAGCATAATTTATATTGGTGGAAAGCTAAGAATCTCCTTTAAAAATCCTTTTCGTTTCATCAATTTTGGTTAAAAAAAAGTCGTCAGCCACATACCCATCATATTGCCACTTTTTGGCCCATCATCATCCTGCACATACCAAGGCATCGCGCTGATGAAACTTGAAACTGGTAGAATTGATTGGTTGAGGGTTCAACCCTTCTTGGTTAGAAGAAATAACTAAACGCCACTTCACCCTTTTGGTGTTTACTTACTATCCTCTGTCATAAGTTCCATTGCCATTTCAGTCAAAAGAAGGCTGCTTAAGAGATGTCATCCTATGGAATGCATTTACGTAATAGTTTAAAACAAATTGTCACAAGAAACATCTACAGGCTTACACAAGCATCATTCAATGCACAGACTTAGGACTTTGAAACACACATGTAGCTTTCTTTGGAATGGCCCAAGGGAATACATGAATTCTTAGACTCGAGTAAATGACGCCTCAAGTAGATGTTATCTCACAGAATGCGATTAAATACAGGAAATTAAATACACATATATTAGTTAGAATTTCTACAGAGATAATATATTGTTCGTAATCTCACAACCATATCTTTAGTACGAAAAAATGACAAAACAAGAACATAATGGGAGCACAACTTAAATATTCTGATATGACATGTAAGCTTGATTTGTTGTAGTTATCCAAACAAAATTGTTGGCATTTTACATATCTCATGGCATGCTAGTCATCCAACTTTACACTGCATCTCGAAGACTCAATTAAATGTTGAACAAGAACATAATTGGTACAGAGAAAGTGTTTGATAGAACCTGTGAAAAGAAATCAAGCCATTATGTTGAACATGAAAATACAGAAAGCGATTATTAACTCTTCATCATTGACTATCGACCTGTAAAAAGTTGAGTTTCACAATCTTCAAAATAATAAACTTTAAGATAATACAACTGGCAGGTGTAAAATAAAACACGCCCAAAGCTATTTTTAAAAAAAAATCAAACTAATGTAGCTGGTAGGTGTAAAGCCGAATTCCTCAGCCTTTGACAGTGGCTTTTCTTCTTATGCCAAAATGGAAGTAAAAAGAAGGCACGCGAAGTGTTTAACATAACACCTTAAAGACGTGGTCTCATGACAAACAATAATTGCAGCATAAGCACATGATGGATTTATGGCAGATAGTTTGGGCGCAATGGTTTGGAAGACAAGTATGCAAAATGTAGAAGCATAGACAAATCATTTGAACTAACTGACAAAGACATAGACAAGTTGCATGAGTTAATTGACAGTATGCACTAAAGACATGGTCTCACGGTTTGCAAAGAGAGATTGGTCAGATTTAAAATTTAGATTTGCTTGTAAAGAAAACATCAATCAGATTCATTAGAACATCAAACAAACTCTATGACTTCACAGAAGAAGATCAAGACATGTTTTTACATCCTACTAGACAGTCACAAGCACAGTATGTAATGTCATTATTTCTATGCAGAATATAGAAGTACAAACTGTCGAAATGCATATATAAAAAATAAACTTAAGCACTTCAATTACACTCTAAACTTCTAGCCCTCCCTCTAGCACCATAATGTGGATGTGAAAATCTACAAATGGCTAAAACTCTAAACAAGACATTAGCATGATTAGTGTTTTAAAACAAAACAAACCTCCAACATCCCTATGAAATAATACATCATGCTTCAAAATGCAAACAAATAACAAAATAATCAAAACATATGAGTTTCTAACATGAGGTATACCTATTCCATATTGGATTGGTGCCACTTTGATATGAAAAATGGCCCTTTCCCAACCCTTGACAAGCCAATGATGAAGATGCAATGCTATGACAATGGACAAAATTAGCTCTCAATGTGAAGAGAGTAACTTTGCATGAAGTTGTGGATCGTGGATTTGTGGAGGATTAATACAATAGAGGAGGCCTCTATTTATAACAAAGAAGGATGGAAGATTGCAAAACATGGGGGATGTGGGATCATTCAACATCCAATGGCCAAGTTCCATTTGTCAAGATGTGAATTGAGGAAGGTTGTGCACATCTTGACCAGTCAATGTGCCAAAGAGGGGGAGATTTGAAATTCAAAAGATGGCTTGTTGGAGGGAGAAGAAAAGTCTTAAATGCCAAGTGGGGGACATGTAAGAGGGGAGTTAATGCTATGTTGGAAGGGACAAGTCATTTGATAGGGAGATTTGAAATGAGGTAATATTCTACTTTTATGCCATGTTGATGGAAAATGAAGATTTAATAAATCAATTAAATGATTTATTTGTGCAAGTGGGAAAAGCTAGAGGATGTGACAGAGATTAAGATTAACATTAATCATGATTTAGTTAGCTTAATTTAAGATTAGGTGATTTGACCTTTTGACTTAGATTTATGGATTAAAATAAATCAAAAGGAGATGGAAAATGATTTAGACTTAGTTAAATAAATATTTTTATTTATTTAACTAAAGGGGATGATGTTAGTGTTAAAGATAAATTTATTTAATGTAAATGGAGGACTTTAGAGATTAATCAAATAAACTTGATTTATTTGATGAATGGATGAATATGAATTAATTAAATGCATGATGCCAATTTTGCATGTCTACACCATGATATATGAGTTGCAACTGCAAGATCAAGTTTGAAGTTGTTCTGGTATTTTGGTCCGCATTTGTTTTCTGGTGATTATTGTTGCTTACAGTTTTGAGAAATGATTTGTAGACATTGGGAGCACGTACATTCAAAATATCACGATATTCAGATGCTCCTATGGTGTATCGACATTACACCGATATTTGCAATTGTGCTATTAGGTCTATCCTTGGTTGACCTAATCGATGTATTGTGTAATGGTGAATTAATTTTTATTATACGGATATATGTGTGACCTATCTTAGGTCAATTCTGACTTGATGTAGTGTGTTGGATGTGTGAATTGATTTTTGAGAATATTTTGTGAAAGCTTAGAGCCAACAATTGGTATTTTTGGTGAATGAGAAGTGCATCTAATTAGGCCAGCCTAATTGATGCTTGCAGAGAGATCATATATATATTGGATAGTTTTTGAAGTTTGAAAAGGTAATGGTTATGTTGTGAATGTGAGTGTGAAGAAGAGTGAATATGATGAAGTGTGTCAAGTCAGTTTACTGAGCTTCATTAGAACTGAATCTACACTCACTAGGTGTACCCTATTAGTTCATTTTCTGGCTGTAATCCATTTTTGTCATTGTAATTTTGTAGGCAGTGAGCCTTTGTTTTTGGATAGTGAGTCTTGGCAGTGAGCTACCCATTTTGTAATGTCTTATAATCAATTATACTGTATTGTGAGCTAACACTCACCGTGGTTTTTCCCATCTTTGAGTTTTCCACATAAAAATCCTGGTGTTAATGTGTTATGTGATTTCATGATCTGTTAATGTTTTTATTTATCTTTTCCATTACATGCATTGGAATAATTGGATGGTATCTAATTAGTAAATTTAAGAAAATACTGATTCACCCCCCCTCTTAGTATCTTGGACATTTAACAATTGGTATCAGAGCTTGGTTCATCTGGAAAAGCCTAACAACTTGAGGGAGATCCTAAAGATGGAGGAAATGAATGATAAAGTAGATCTCCAGACTGATCTTGAGGATCTTGACAAGTTGAAAGAGAAAATAGGGATCTAAAAGAGAATCTTGAAGATGTGAATGAATGTGTCTGGAAATTAAAGGATCAATTGAAAAAGTTCAAAGATAGGCATAAGGAAGTAATTGATCAGTTGAAGAAGGCTAATGAAGATATTTCTAATTTGAAAATGCAAGTAGAGGAGAAGAAAAGAATTGAAGAGTGTCTAAACAAGTTGGTACAAAGAAAGTCTAAAGATTGCACCAAGCTTGACCAAGAAGTTGTGAACCTGAAAGTGGATCTAGAGAAGGAAAAACTCTATGAGAACAATTTCAAATCTAGCTCAGATAGGCTTGATGAATTGATTGTAGGAAAAAATCTGAGTAAAGACAAAGGTGGTCTAGGAAATGATATCGGTGAAAGTTCCAAGACTGTGAACAATCAAAAGACTCTAAATGAAGGAAATTAGAAAGGAAATTCAAGGAACTCCACTAGGAGACCTCTAGTGAGATAACCTAATGCACAAAGGTATCCTTATTTTAATGGCACTTATTTTTCATGCAATAAATTTTTTCACAAGGAAACATAATGTAGGAGTAGGATGAATCAATTCCCTGGTCCTTTTACTGGTCAATGTTTTGCATGCAAAAGAATTGGACATAGGGCAAGTGAATGCAAAACCTTGATGATAAATCAATTTAATGGAGGAAGAGTGAATCAATCCTTTAATGGCTACTGCTATACTTGTAACAAGTATGGACATAAAGCTAATCAGTGTAGAACAAGAGTCATTGGAAGTCAATCTAATTAGAGAAATATTGTTTGCTATAACTTCCACAAAATAGGACATGTTTCAAGAGTTTGCAAAAGCAAGAAGAGTAAGGAGATCAATCTTGTAGAAAATAATGAATCTATGAAGAAGATGATGAGATTAAGAAGGAGATGAATAAGATTTGGAGGAAGAAAGAAGAACTAGAGACTACTCATTTGTTCGTGCCTTCATCCGGTATAGACGATTCCTCTCAGGATTAGACCTAGCAAGGTCATAGGGGGAGCATTATCAAAAAATTATAAGACACCCTAGATAAATGGCATGTCAGAGGGTGGCACAAGGATGAAATGTTAAGAATGAATAATCAGAGGTTTTGGAAAAGGAACTAGAAGAAAATATGAAGGAATGATCTTTTGTAGAGAAAATTAAGGTTTTTCTAAGTAAAAGAGAAGAGTTTTTAGCAGCTTTTTAAAATTTATTGCATTTAATGAAAATTAGGGAAGATTGTTATTTTATAAAGGAAAATTTTAAGGAATTTTGATCATTCATGCATTTGAAAGTTGAAGAGATTTTGGAGCATTCTTGAGGAGATTTGGAGTTCAAGTTGGGGAAACCCTAGTTACGGTTCATCGTGAAGAAAAAGGTATTTTAATCTTTTGTGTAGTTGTGTTTTGTGTTGTTTGAGTTGTTTGAATTTAGAATTGGAAGAATGGCAACCCCTGTAGTAGTTAAAGTGTTGGAAAGGCCAAGACCCTCTTATGGGAAATATTCCTTGAAAGTTTTCGAAGATGACCCCATGGGTGCATTCTCATCAATCCCTCATGGAGTTATGTCGACTAAGGATATAGTGATGTATATTCATGTAAAGTATGAGGAATTCAATCACACAAAGTTGATTGAAATTTGGCAGAATGAACTTACTGGTGATGATTGCTTGATAAAACCTGAGTACTTGAACTTGGTCATGAATTGGTTAGACAAATGGAACAATTTTCCCAACTTCAGCTATGATAAAAAATTATGAAATTAGTCCTAAGTAGATTCCATGATAAATTCCTATGGATTGACCAGTTGCACCTAATAACTAAGGAAGCGATTAGGGCTATTATTGGGCTCTGGGATAGGGGTGCAATACTTGTGTTAAAAATCATGGAGAATGAAGTTGTAATGGAACTTACAGGGGCCACATATGATAAGAGATCCTTAATGATGAAATCTATCTCTAATTTGACTGTAAAGTATGCAGCTATCATGATCGGTCACAAAATATACTTCACCAATAGAGAGAACTTTGTTTTAGCTACGACAATCTATACTGGATTTGATATGGTTGTAACTAGTGTTGATTATGATCTATGTGAGCTTCTTCGATTATAGTTACTTGAGAACTTGAAGTCAACAAAGGAAAGGAAGTATGCTTTCAAGTTTGGTTCATTGATTGTATGTAGTTTTATTTCATGAAGAGACTTCTAAGAAGGAATAATGAAGTATTTTGGGACTCATCTAGACCAGTGGCACATCAAATTGTTGATTATATACATAGTCTGGGTAATATGGATGCTCAAGATGATGCTCTAACAACCTTCTTTGTTGTATTCAAAAGAAACATGAATTAAAGGGAAAGGATTATGAAGAGAATTGTTCAAAAGTATAAATATGACATCATATTCCATGTTTCCTCTAATGAATGTATGATTGAGGATATAGAATCTCGAACCATATGAATTTAGCCTTTGGGATATGAGGTAATAGAAGAAGAAGTTGAAGTTTATGTGGAAATGTTGCTGAAGAATCAGAAGGATCCCAACAAACCTAGAATTGGGACATATGCTAAAAAATCTATGGAGATTCATCTAGAACAACAAAATCCTAAAATTAGGAAGAAAGTGGAGAAAAAGCTCAAAGAAGTTGGATTCATTGATGAGGAGATTTCCCTTGGAAGGGCAAGGGGAGAATAGTTGGAGGTAGAATCATCTAGCCCGAGGAGATCTAGAAGAACTACCTCTACAAAATCCTCTATAGCACCTGTAGCAAAGATTGAACCTAGTACTGTTGATAAAGGGAAAGGTCTTGTTTCCTCGAGACCAACTACTAGATCTGGGAAGAGGAAAGAATCTCCTATGGTATCCCCTAGAAAGAGAGGAAAGCAAGAGAAAGTGACAAGGGAGAAGAACCTTAGTGTTACAAATGATTAGGATGAAGATGAAGAAGATCCTGATGCAAAGCTAGTGAGGAGAAGAAGAGGAGGCTTATACTTTGGTGAAGGTGCTTCTACAGAAGCTGTTGGTTCCAAAAGAGTACTTTTTTGTATCATCTTTTGATGATGAGGAAGTGCAATATGTTGGTGTTCATATGGACACAAAACTAGAATCAAAGAAGTCTAAGGTGTCTGATGAAGCCTCTATAGACCAAAGAGAAGAATATGACAATCTGGTAAGTTTTGGTCCCTACTTTAAATTAGAGGCAACTCTGAATTCCTTGCTACATTTTGAGAAAATGCTTCAACCTAAAATAAAATACTATGATAATGCTGAAGAAGAAGATAAGAAAACTTTTCTTTTAGATGTTATTCAATATGTTATCATCTTAGAAGTTAAGTGGGATGATATAAAGAAAGATATACCTGAAAGTATGTGGGAAACTTTAATGAAAAGGAGATCAGAGGTTGTTGAATTTGAAGAGAAAATAAAAAATAATGCATATAATAAGATTGGGTCTTCCTTGACCCCAAATGATTTGGAATATTTGAAGAAGATTTGTACAAAAATGTTTTGGATGAAGAAAAGAGTAAACATTTTGATGACAAGGAATAAAAAGTTGACAAAGAAGGTAAGGAAGGAAATAGCAAGAGTGATCTAGGATACAATAGAAAAATATGGCATGCTTAAGGCCAATGAAGATGCTGCTGTTGGGGATACTGAAGAAAATATTCCTCTTGATATAGTTAATGTAGATATTTTTGAAAATATTAATATTGAAGTTGATGCCGGTGGGGAAAATGATCCCCCGAAAGGTGAAAAGCATAATGAAGGTGAAGATGAGCCTAAAAACATAATGATGCTCCTTCAAAGCACACTGAATGAGAAAAAGGAAATAATGAACAAAGTAATGCCGAAGAAGGAAAAGGAAATGAAGAAGGAGAAAAAGATAATCTAGAGGAAGAGCAAAATAAAGATGAAAAGGTTGAAAATGATGAAGATGATAACAATGATAAAGACAAAGATGAAGACAAAAAGGAAGAAAAGAAAGAAGAAGAAGAAGAGGAAATGGAAGAAGAAAAGGAGGAAGAAGAGAAGGAAGAGGGAGACAAAGAAAAGAAAAATGAAGAATCTGCCAGGAAAAATAAAGAAGGTGAAAAGTAGATTGTAAAATCTCTTAAGAATCCCAAAGAATCGTCCTCTAGTAATGATGTTCTGAAAGGCCTACTATCAAAGCAAATAAGATTTTAGTCAATAATTCTCTAAGAGATTCTAAAACTTCCTATGATTGAAGGGTTTGTGGATATGGAGAAGATGTATCTGGTGCATAAAGTAGTGTTAGGGGATGTTATGCAAGCATCTGGAAGGAAAGAAATTTTTGAAGCACATCAAAAAGGAACATAACTTATAGAAGATGCTCTCAAGGAATTGCAGGAAGTGATACCTAGTGCATCCATTGATACATCTCTTGCTTTTGTTGAAAATTTGAGCTTGTTGTTGGAATCTTTCAAGGAGTATATCTCTGGGCTTAATGAAAAGACAAGATGAGAGGTTGAGGAGAATTTGGTAGAGAAAAGGTTATTGGCATTACATGACAAGTGTGCTCTTGTGCACTCAAGTGCTAAAAAGAATCTGGAAGTTGTAAAGATTTGTGAGTCATAAGAAAATGTTGTCCTTGCTTATTGCTTGAAGTGGCCAGATGCCACTCAGAATATTAAGGTTGTTATGGACTCCATTGAGTCTCAACTATCTGTCATCTTTGGTACTTACAACCTATTTAAAGATAGAGACAGATGAACCTAGAACACCTTCACTGTGCATAAAGAAAAATTCTTTGTCTTGCAGAAATAGAAGGAAGAATTTATCAAAAAAAATAATCAGTTAAGTGACATTGTAAGAGTGGAGTACACTCTGGTTGGCAAGGCTCTAGCATGTGCAAAAAACCTTGAGAAGATAAATTTGACTTCTGATACTTTAGGCAGTGTAGAAGAAACTCTGGTAGAGTTGGAATCTTTGAATAGGATGCTGATTGCCACAGAGGATAGCTAGGATAATGGAAAATTAGTATGGGAAGGTATCCTGAAGGACCTTCAAGGCTTGCCATCCTTTGGTTGATACATGTTTCTTTTTTTTCTTTTTTTTTTCATGTTTTCAAGTTGTTTTTGGGACACCCTTTGTCCTTGATGTCAAAGGGCGAATGAAGAATGGTGTTTGGTGTTAGGGGGAGAAGTGTTGTAAATAAGGAGTTTTGTAAATATATTTTTTTGGCACATGTTTCCATCAATGAAAAAGGGGGAGATTGTTGAAAAAATTAAGGACATATTATTTTGTTATTTTGTGTTATCATTGATGTCACCATTATATATGAGTTGCAACTACATGATCAAGTCTGAAGTTGTTCCAGTATTTTGGTTTGGTATCTAAACTGGTATTTTGCTTACATCCTCTAGTATTTTGGTCTACATTTGTTTGCTAGTGATTACTATTGCTTGCAATTTTGAGAAATGGTTTGTGGATGTTGGAAGCATGTACATTCAAGATCTCACATATCCAGATGCTCGTATGGTGTATCGACGTTACACTGTTATTTGCAATTGTGTTATTAGGTCTATCCTTGGCCAACATAATGGATGTATTGTGTAATGGTGAATTGATTTTTATTATACATATATATGTGTGACCTATCTTAGGTCCATGCTAACTTGATGTAGCATGTTGGATGTGTGAATTTCTTTTTGAGAAGATTTTTTGAAAGCTTGGAGCCAACAATTGGTATTTTTGGTGAATGAGAAGTGCATCTAATTAGGCTGGCCTAATTGATGCTTGCAGAGAGATCAAATATATATTTGATAGTTTTTGAAGTTTTAAAAGGTAATGGTTATGCTGTGAATGTGAGTGTGAAGAAGAGTGAATATGATGAAGTGTGTCAAGTTAGTTTACTGAGCTTCATTGGAACTGAATTTACACTCACTAGGTGTACCCTATTAGTTCATTTTCTAGTTGTAAGCCATTTTTGTCATTATAATTTTGTAGGTAGTGAGCCTTTGTTTTTGGATAGTGAGTCCTGGTAGTGAGCCACCCATTTTGTAATATCTTATAACCAGTTATACTATATTATGAGCTAACACTCACCATGGTTTTTCCCATTTTTGGGTTCTACGTAAAAATCCTAGTGTTCATGTGTTCTATGATTTTATGATGTTAATATTTTTATTTATTTTTTCCATTACATGCATTGGTATAATTGGATGGTATCTAATCAAAAAATTTAAGAAGATACTGATTCACAACCCCCTCTCAGTATCTTAGACATTTAATAGTAATGATGAATGATGGATTGGCCTTAGCTACAAGGCTTGATGAGGCACCCATGTGCAAAAAAAAAATCTCTCACAACTAGAGAAAAGGAGAAAACCACATGGAAAAAATTCCTCTGCAAAAGAGATAAAATGAAAACAATCATGCACATGTGATGCAAGAAAATAGGACACAACATGAGCCCTAAAAATTGCTTGTCACAAATGTACAATAGATATCTAGATCCCATGGGAGAAAAAATGAGACTTTGTATACCCTCCCCCATAAATAAGTAGATCATGTGATAATGGTGAGAACTTGAATGTAGAAAGTAATCCACTACCTACAAACAACATTCTCATCTTAGGAAGAAACAAATTCATTGGTAATTTCATAATCCATTCTCATAATCTAGATGAATAAAAAGGGTATGTACATGGAAATGGGGGACCAAAAAGGGGTCTTAAGTAGCTTTCTTTTTTTTTGAAATCAATAAACAATGATCTTGGATGAGAAAATGAAGATAGTTATACTCAAAATTTGAAGATGTGAGAGTTGTAGTGTTTTCAATCTACTTTCTATACTGCCATTTTTTAAAAAGATCAATGTATATTAAGGGGTTCAAATGGGGGGAGCACACAAAACACTCATTTTTATAAAAAAAAATTAACATAGTGTCTAGTATGTTCTTACTAAAATGTTAACTTTTTTTAATATTTCAAAAAAAAAATTCAATGAAAATTAGTTAATACCATATAGTTTATGTACCTAGGTTTTTCTACTAATTTTTTAATGAATACATGATCTTTTACTAAAAAAATAAAAATTGACCATACCCCTTAATTTTTTTTGAAACTAATTGAAAGTATTTTTTTTTTAAATGTGTATAGATAGAGTCTAGAATGTAAAAATGTTTGTTTCAAATTTGGATGAATGGATAAAAAATAAAACCATAAATGCTATACATTTTCAATAAAAAAAATATAGTAACAAAAGAAATTAAATGTCAAAATCTTAGCATATTGAAAATGTAAAAGAATTACATCGTCAAAAAGATAAAAGATAGAGCTTGAGGTTATTATGGTATTTTTTCAACTCAGTATTGAAAGACATGCAAACCTGATAGAGACCACACTTGAGATTTAGTCAATTTTACAATTTATAGAAAACATGCCTTTGTGCATTAACATGTAAGTCTAACCCTTTATTTTGGATGCCTGGGGGAAATCCAACAATAGGGATTGGCAATACACAAGACAAACACAAACATGAATGCATTATAATATGTTCATATTTCTGAAGAAGAAAAAATCTAAAAGTGATAAAAAAATCATGTGGATCCCATGATTCTCAATCCACATGATCTATTTTAACCTACATATTGTGTGTTCTCTAGCATAAAAACACACTTTTCATGATTTTGAAGAAAATTTCAATTATTGTTTAACAATTCTACTAGCTTTTCTTAATTTTTTATAAAAGAGGGTAAAAATTTATTAGCTCAAAATCAAAGTAATACATTCAGGAAATGATACAATGCCAACCAAGCAAGGGTCTCAAAGTTCTACCAACAATACCACCTCCAAACCACCATTAAGGGACCCAACCCTCTAACCACCAACTTTTGCAGCCATATCCTCCAGAATTAGCCTATCCAAAGTTTGAACTTGGTCTTGGGATAATTAATTTTTTTCATCAACCTTCCAATCCACCAAATTATTTGAGGCCCATTTAGCCAGATAATCAGCTACCCCATTCCACTCCCTCAAAATGTGAATAAAAGAAACTTCATCCATCAAATCCCTAAACTGAAGAATCTGCCGAACCACTAAATCCAACTACCAATGGTCTCCCTCAAAATTTTGACCCTGCAACAAGGTAATCATAATCTAAGAGTTAGATTGACACATAATCCTACACCATCCCATTGCATAGGCCCTTTCCAAGGCTATGAGGATAGAAATTCCTTCCATAAAATTATTGGTGTGATGGCCCTTATATATAAAAAATAAAAAATAAGACATCACCCAAGCTATTCCTCTTAATCCCTCCAATTCCAACATGCTCAATAATTTCCCTAGATGAACCATCTATAGTGATCTTCAAAACTCCACTAAGAGGAGGAGATCATCTCCCCTCCCTTTGAATTTTCTTTCTAAGACAATTAATTATCTTCTCCCCTAGAAGCCTTGAAACATTCTCAAATAAACCCAACCTCTTCATCAACACTTCCTTCCTCGCCTCCATGGGAATAGAAAAATTGCATTTTGCATACACTATCTCCTAAATCATACCCATTATTCTTTGCTAAATTTGATGGATTGCTAGTCCCATCCCTTGAAAAAATTATGATTTTCTAGTCACAACTACCATAGGGTACACATGGGGCCAATGCTCTAGGCCACCTTAAGAAATATGGCCTTTGTTGGTGGTCTCCCCAAGCTCCTCCAAAACTCAATCAAAGAAGAAGAATGAACACAAGTCTATTTCTAAACTCCCCACCAAAAGTGCCAAATGACCCTTGAGAAGGAGCACTGAAAAAGAAAATGAGAGGAACTTTCCTCCCTATTTCTACAAAGAATGTGTAGATAGATGGACCTTGGAGACCTCACTTCTAGAGATTCTCCCAAGTAAGAAACCTATTCTGAATAATCACCCAAATGAAAAAATTACACTTAGGCCAAGAAAAATTGTTCCACACATTCCTCCACCACAATACTTCAACCCATTCATACTTCTAAAAATTTAACTCTTGGTATCCTAAAGCAATGATGTACACCCCCTAGGATCAAGACTCCAAGCAAGAGTTCCCCTCTCCCTCAAGGAACTACAAACTTTTCCTACTAGAATCCTTCTCAATTCTTTATGGTCCTCAAAAAATCCATCTAGTGGCCACTCAAGTGGCTCCTTCCACCTATAAACCACCTCCAACCCCAAATGTGGAACCACCTTATAATCCCCCACCTTGAGCCACCCGACCTCAATGAAGCTATTGCAAAGGAGATGTAAGTGAGGGTGTGTGGACATAATAGGGAGAAATCCATCCCATGAGCCAAACCAAAAATATCTTTTTATCCTTTGTTACAAATCTAGAACAAGCCTTGTTTAATTAAATTAGCACCCCTTTTGAGAGTGTCCCAAATCATAGACCCTTTTACCTCCAAGAAAGTTCTTGGAACATCCTCCTATGTCAAACCCCTCAAATTATTAGCATTGAGAATCCTTTTCCATGCAAGATCCCGATTAATGTACCACCTCCAATACATCTTAGCAGTCAAAGCTTGGCTAGAAAGGCTAGCCTATCGCATATCAAGTCCACCCTCCTATAATGGTCTGCATAAATTCTCCCACTTTACTAGACTCCACTTCGACAAAGCCAAATTACACACCCATTTAATAATTGCCTTGCTAAAGAGTCCAAATTCTTGATGAAGCTAATAGGAATTTTCTAAACCATGCACTTGTATATGGGAAGATCATAGATCACCAATTTCAATAATAAAACTCTTCCTACAAAGGAGAGCCACTGATGGGTCCAATGATTAATCCTCTCTTAGACCTTATCCAACACCTTTTTCCAAGTTCCCCTCAAAAGTGTTCCAATAGAAATGGGGATACTATGATAAACCATGAGAAGAACTCCAATTTGGAAATAAATACAAGTAGTTCAATGTTGAATAAGAGGAGTACTGAAGAAAAAATTAATGTTTTTTCCTCATTAATCAATTGTCTTGAGGCCACAAGATAGAATTGTAAAGTTCATCTAATATTAATTTCCTCTCTAATTTTGGAAACCCCCAACAAATTTGTGTCATCAACTAACTACAAGTGAGATTGAGGAGACAAATCGTTGCCCCAACTCCACCCTTGAATACCACCTTGGCTTACTTGAGACTTAATGCTCCTTCCCAAGACCTTAGCCAATAAAATAAAAATATAGGGAAACACAGGATATCCTTTTCATAGACCAAATGAAGCAAAAAAAACCATAGGAGGCTCTCCAATCACAATGACATAATAAGTTATTGTTACATAATTCATTGCCCAGTTCACCCAAGAACCCAAACTTAAGGAGTCCAATTTTTGCAGGAATGACCATTTTACCTGATCATAGGATTTGGCCATATCCAAATTCATGAACATTTTATTTTATTTTTATTTTCTATTGAATGAATTGCCTCCACCATGATAACCACCCCATCCATAATTTTTCTACCTTCCACAAATCCACCTTGTTCTTCAAAGATCAACCTGTTCATCCATGGTTTAAGTCTCTCAACCATTAGCTTGGATATAACTTTACATACCATATTGCAAAGAGCAATGGGTCTAAAAAAATTCAAAGAATTATCCCCCTCCATTTTGTAAATAAGAGCTAGGAATGTGGCATTCATAGCTTTCAACATCTATTTGTTCCTCTGAGATTCCTAAAAAACCTCCAACAAGTCTAACTTTATGATTTCTCAAAATTCTTGAAAGAAATCCATGAGGAATCCATTAGGACCTAGGGCCTTCCCCTTCTTCATCTGAAATAAAATTCCTTTCAATTCCTCACAAGAAATGGGCTTAACAAGATCCTCATTCATCTCCAATGATACTAAAGAGGGAACACTAGCCAAGATATGATTTTCCTTTGCCTCTACACTAGGCAAATCCTCCTTGAACAAAGAAGAGAAGTGGTGAGAAACCTCTCTAGAGATATCACTTAAGAAGGTTAGTTGAACCCCTCAAGAAGAGACAAGAGAAGAAATATTAAGTTCACATTCCTTCTAGCCTTGATTGAGTTGAAGAAGAAAGTCGTATTCCTATCCCCCTCTTGAAGCCAATCAATTTGAGTTTGATGTTTCAAAAAAAAATCCTCAAGAAGATCCCACTCCTATAGCTCCTTCAAAGAACATGCCTCCTTTTTAAGAGAGAAATCTAAAAGACAATATTTTGTAATTTGATGGGTAACAACATCTAGATGGGATTGTGCAACCACCTTAGCTTGAAAAAATTAAGCAGTGTTTATTCCACCTATTGAGTTGTAACTTTTTAAATTATAGCCTTTTGACAAAGGAATGCATCATTGCATTAAAGGAAGGTCTATGCAACATGCCCAACTAATATTTATAAAATAAATTAATAATTGACATTATGAATATAAATTTGTGACGTAAATCCCATAGCTATTTTCCAACATAGCAATTTCATGTCTATAAATAAAAACAAATCTGAATATATATTTTTCCAAATGTCAATAGTCAATATAAAAAAATTTACTTGGCACCAAATCGCCACATAGTCAATACAATAATTACATTAATGATACAAGTACATAAAATAGAATTCCATTGTAATTCCTTTGTGATAGATCACCTCTACTAGTGGATGAGAACATGGTTGAGCTGCTTTACGACCCAACCACAAAGTAATGTTGCCCTAGAATTCTTCAGTCCATTGAAGAATACCCAACCCTACATGGAACACTTAGCAAGAGATACAATTTTCAAGGTAGAATCTATGTGTTCCTAACTACATGCATTTCTATCTATTGTTAGAACATGCAAGTTCCATGTTAGGTAAATAAAAGAAATAATAGAGAGAGGATAAATAATAATAGTGTTTCAAAATAAAAAATGATTGCAAAGCTTGGCCAAGCTCACGTTGCATTAAATTCAACTTAAATTAGATTTGAAAAATAAAATATACACTCTCTAGAACCCATTCCTAGAAGGTATCTTTCCATAACAAAGGGGTATCCCTCCCTTCTAGACCATCTACTAGCATCATATTCCAATGTGCTACAATCTATCTTAGTAATTTGTATCATTTCACTTCATCAATCATCAAACAAGCAATCCATTTAAAATATGCTATATCTATTCATCTGTTCATCATATAACTATCTTTCCTTAAGATTCGTATTGCAATTCAATACTGTTCCATTTCTATAGTTCTTTCCATTACAAAGAAAATTAAACAATCATATTTAAATGAGTAAATTAAGATGAAATAAGAAGGTATACTGCATGTATGTGTTCATGCATAAATGATGAGTTTATGGATGTGCACATATATGCATATTATTTATAGTTTGTATATGTGTACACATTCTCTAAGAATAATAAAAGTAGAATCCATTAAACATGTAGATTTATAGATCAAGATACATTGATTTATTCATATACATAAATTATAGTCTTATCTACTATGTTTCATTAACAACATATATAATGAAAAGATAAAATCAACTTTAGAAGCGTAACAAAAAATAGTATTAATCTTTTTCAATTATCAATTTGAATTGCTTTGGAAAAACATAACATTATCCTCCAATCATCTAGTTCTAGAAAAACATCAAATCATTTATTTATCTATGTCTAATTAGAACATTGTGGTGTTCTGCATTATGTTCTTTAAACCACACATATATGCTTATCTAATGAAAATATTGGGGATGATCTACATTATCTATACTATCGACTTATATCCTTCTAATGTTTCAATGGTGTTGTCAGCCTCATGCTTGATGTAATGATTTATCACTTGAAAATTTATAGAGTATATGCTACTACTCAAATCCTTATGATTCTTACACATGATCAACGAGCATGGACACACACACACATATCTGTGTATATGTATATATACACATATATACATGTTGTCAAGAAGTAAAGATAAGACATTCTTAAGTCATGATGGTTTCATATAGCCTCAACCTTTAATGGAAAATATGCTATCTGCCACAAATCAATATAACACATGCATTATTGTTTACAAAAAGGATTACAACAACAGTCACAATAGAATGATCGCATCATTCCTAACTATATTCTGAACGAAGCTTGATCATTTGGCACAAAATGGAAATAACAGTATGACATAGGGAATGCATTCCCTAATACTTATTTATATGTTTAAGACCAACAATTGGTCAATATAGATTTACACCAAGTCAATAACATTCATTCACACTATGCTTGGATAGGACGAGGTATATCATCCATCAACCTACAACATGGGTTATGTTATTATCCACCCATTAACATACACATGGAGTAGAATGATATGGATCATTTTGAGTCAAGATTTACACTTGAATGGTCCATACCATTTAACACCATGAAACAATATACATACATATTGTTGTGAAAATATATATCATTCGAATGGGTATCATGGGTGGTTGACACCAAAAATGATGTTCTCATCAAATAGAACATATCGATGTTCTCAAGTTTGAAGATAAAATAATATGCAAGATAAAGCCCAAACATAGAATTTCAAGGTGATCATGCTTTTGCATGTCGTTACACTTAGTGAAGGTAAAAAATGGGTTTTTCATTTCCCCCAAAAATGGATTTCTATGATTTCACAACACATAAAATGGAAAAAAATCCATGAGTATAAAACAAAATTAATGAAAGGGAGCTTGATTTTTTATTAAGCCAAGCTCTACTCAAGAGAAAAGAAAAAAATAATTATTTTGAAGGAAACATTTTAAGAAGGCATTGATCTTATCTCTTGTCTACAAGTTTGATGCTCTTTCCTCAATCAAATGGAATTAGATATCTCCCCTCTTCGTACTTTTTCCTTCTGCTACATTTTTCCTTAATTTCCTTCCCTAGCTTTGCTTGATTGACTCCTCTAATTCAAAATTACCACTATCTTTGTCATTCAATTCCCTACATTCTATTCTTGGAGTGCTCTTAACTCTCCATACATCCACTATCTAGCTGCCCCACTCCCTTGTCATTCAACATTATCCATTCATTCCCATTGTTTTAAGGGGTCAACATTATGAAGGGTTTATGTGAATAATCAGTGTCATCAGTTCCTTTCATATAGTTTCACAACAAATTTGCGAATAAAACAAACACTTATATTGTATAAAATATTTTATACTTATTTGTATATATATATATATAATATTTAAATTCACAATCATACATTTTTTTAATTTCCTTTGTCAAGAGTTTACTTTCAAGTTCTTTTAAAAGATCAAACAACATAATCATTTTTCTCATGATAGTTAGGTACAATCAAATGCATTTCCATTTTCATTATGAAATTAGCTTTAGAATAGACAAGGTAAGACAAACAATTCCATGAATTTATTTCTTTCATTTAATTACCTATTTATTCATTCACTATTCATAGAAGCAAGAATGATATTTTTTCATTTACAAGACAAATGTAGATACCATGGTTTACTTTGGTGTGTGAGATTCCAAATTCCAATCTTCCTTACTGTTTGTCATCCAGCTAAGCATCCCTACCTCAACCAAGTGAACTCATTCTTCAACCTATTCCTACATACACACCTTGCACTTGGCAACTTTATTAGCAACCTTTAATCGACAATCATTACAAAATAACTCTTTTAAATCATAAAATTTGAAAAATAAATCATTTTTCGTATATCATTTTTATTTATCAAATTCATAAACAATAACTAATAAATATTGTTTTATCCATTTTCAATTAACTTAACATTATTAAATGCATGCAAATAAATTGAGATGTGACATCCTTCCCCACTAGGAAGATACATCATCCCAATGTCTAATTAAATAAAATTGAATCACACATGTCCACTTCAACATCAAATCTCACTATTATCAAGCCAAAACATCATAACATACAAGTCCAAAATATTAAGCAACAACATACAGTGAATCATCAGTAGTCTATATAAGAAATCAAATAAGGAAAGGAGCATTCTATTTCCTCCACATTCTCCCATGTAGCACTGTCCTTAGAATATTGATCCCATTGAACCTTATGTTGAAAAATGTCTCTATTTTGCAACTTGACATTGCATCTATCCAAAATTCTAGCGGGCTCTACTAGCACCACTCTTAGATCCTCCACCTGTAAAGAATTCCAATCAAGTATATGAGATTCATTTGGGTGGTATGGCTTAAGAAAAGAAACATGAAACATGTTATGGAGTCGAGCTACAAAAGGTGATAGAGAAAGTCTATATGCAACTGAGTTGATTACTTCCAACACATCAAACAGGCCCACATATCTTAGAGCAACCTTGGTTGATTTCCCAAAGGTAATTGAGCTCTAATGTGGCTTGACTCTTAAAAAGACCTTATCCCCAACTGAAAAACTATCTAAAGGTTCTATTTCTGTCGGCATAACTCTTACATCTATTTGTTTCCTCCTTCAGTCTGCTCTTGACGAGTCTCATCTACTCTTCCATCTCTTTTAACATTTTAGGACCCACTATGATCTTGTCTTCCAATATGTCCCAATTGATGGGAGTGTGATACTTCTACCCATACAAGGCCTCGAAAGGTACCATACCTAACGATGCATGATGGGAGTTGTTATAAGAAAAGTATACTAGTGGTAGATACTCTTCCCATTTATACTCCTAATCCATATAGTACATTTGAAGGAGAACTTACACTACCTAATTCACTCTCTCAGTTTGACCATTAGTATGAGGATGATAGGATGAGCTGAAATTTAGTTTAGTCCCCAAGGTTGCATTCAAGGTTGTCTAGAACCTTGATGTCATCTGTGTATCTCTATTGGATATAATGGTCTCTGGAACTCCATGTAAGTGGAAGATCTCTTGGGAAAATTTCTTGGCCAAGGTCAACATTCCATCCTTAAGATTCCTTGGAGCAAAATGTGCCACCTTAGTCAACTTATCGACTACTACTAGAATGACAACTTGTCTACTCTTACTTAAGGGTAACCCCTATACAAATTCCATGCTAATCACTTACCATTTGTACTTAGGTATATCATGAGGATAAAGGAGCCTTGTTGGATGCACGTGCTTAGCCTTAACTCACTAAAACTCCAAGCACTTGGCTAATTATTCTAGTACATCCTTCTTAAGCTTCAACCAATAATATAAGGTTTTCAATTTTCTGATCATCTTTGTAACTCTGGGGTGTCCTGAATATGCTACATTATGGAATTCTTCTAGGACTCCCTTCCTAAGCTCTCTATAATCTAGAATATACATCCACCTCTGATATATTAAGATACTATCCAATTCAAACTCATACCCATCGAATCGATGGTCTGATAGATTCTCTTCTAGAGCTTTTTCGCCCTCTCATAATGCTCATCTTCTTACAAGTGTTGCATCACTTGTTACCTTAAATTGGATCTCGTAGACATCATGGCTACTAGATGTCTTATTCTACTAAGAGAATCTACCACTCTATTTTCCTTTCCTTTTATATAGTCAATTCTGAAGTCATACTCATTAAGGAATTCTAGCCATCTCGTATGTCGTGCATTCAGGTTTGGTTGAGTGAAGATGTATCTCAATCCCAAATGATACATTTTGAGCTCAAATGGCTTCCCCAAAAGATAATGTATCCACATCTATTAGGCATGCACTATAGCTACTAATTCTAGATAGCGTGGCATGTAATACACTTCGTGTTGTTTCAGCTTCCTTGACTCATACGCCACCACTTTCCCATCTTGCATTAACACTTCTCCTACACCATCTCCTGAAGCATCTTTGATCGCTGAGAATTGACCATTGGGATTGAGTATACTCAACATTGGGGTTGTTGTGAGCTTCTCCTTTAGGAGTTGGAAGGCTTGTTCACACTTCTTATTCTACTCAAACCTATTTCATTTCTTTTGAAGTGAAGTTATTAGGGCTACAATTTGAGAAAACCCTTGCACATATTTCTTGTAATACCTGACAAGGCCCATAAATCTTTGCACCTCAGTCACACTTTGAGGAATCAACCATTCCATGATTTCTTTTATGTTTTTTGAGATCCACAAAGACTCCCTCAATTGAAATAATGTGACCTATGAAGTGCACCCTCTCTTGATAAAATGAACACTTGGATAGCTTTCCAAAAAAAATCTTCTCCCTTAGATGCTGTAAGACTATCTTCAAGTGTCAGTCATGCTCCTCAATAGACTTGAAGTAAACTAGAATGTCATTAATAAATATTAGAACAAAGTCATCCAAATAGTCCAAAAATATGTGGTTCATAAGATTCATGAAATTTGCAGGTGCATTGGTCAATCCAAACAATACAACGGTGTACTCATAATGCCCATACCAAGTTTGGAAAACAATATTTGGAATATCTTCTTCCTTTATTCTCAACTAATGATAACTAGATCTAAGATCAATTTTTGAGAATAATGACACTCCCTTCATTTGATCAAATAGTTCATCAATCCTCAGGAGGGGATATCGATTTTTTATGGTTACCTTGTTCAACATCTAATAATCAATACAAAGACACAAGGTTCCATCCTTCTTTTTCACAAAGATAACCAGTGCTCCCCAAGGTGACACACTAGGTCTAATGATCCCTTTTCGTAATAGCTCCTATAACTAGGCTTTTAGTTCATAAAAATTAGTGGTGTTCATCTTGTACAGGGCCTTAGACTGATGCTCAAATCCAAGTGCTAGATCTATGGAGAAATTAAATTATCACTTTGGAGGCATCTTGGTGAGATCTTCGAGAAACACATCTCAAAATTCCTGAATGATAGGGTAATCATCTAAGTATGGTTTCTCTTTGTTGGGTTCACTAACATGCACCACATATATGACAAAACCCTTCCTCTAAGCCCTCTTGAGCTACATAGCTGAGATATGCCTAAGCTCCAAGTGTCTTTGTATCCCATGAATCTCAACCTTGTATCCATAGTCATTCAGACAACTCATCATCTTATCCTCACAATTTACAATAGATTTGTGCTCAATTAACCAGTTGATTCCAAATATTACATCATAGGATCCTAGAGGTGCCACATAAAGGTCAACTTGGGTCAGGGCATTGGGAAGTTCTAACTCGCTACAAAAGAAACATGAATCTACTTCCTTCTCTACTTGATCTCCATATTAAATTGACCATGAGTCTACCAAATATCTAGGTCTAATGGGAAGCTTATAAACCATTCTAGGATATATAAAACAATCAGTAGTTCCAAAATCTATCAAAATAGAAATTGTTCAACCATAGAGCTTACTTGTCAATTGTATTAGAGAAGCCTGTTACTCTGCTTGCCTGTTATCCACCACCACATGGATCTTGTGTTGTGAGGTTTGTTTCTAGTTTCCTTCCTTCTATGACTTTGATTTCTGAGGGAAACTAGATGCATAATTGTCTCCCCCACAAGTGAATCACCCATCACGTGGTCCTTTTCAACCTCTAGACCTATCCTCTTTTGAGTACCTCTAGTTATTGTTAAAGTTGCCATTGCCCCTATTAGCCTTTTTATTCCTTCCTCCTTGGATGCCTTCTTCCTTTTCTGGTGGGTCACTTTCTCTTTTCAAATTCATGATTTGATAGGACTTATTTCCCTTCTATCTATCACCCTTCTAAAACTTTTTCTTTTTGAATCAAGGCTTGAAGTCTAAACCCTTGCAAAGATTGGACAATCATTACAACTTTTGTTCTTTCTTAATGGCCTTCTCAAAAGCTTCTACCATCATTATAAGGGGATTGTGGAGGTCCACCTTAGCTCCAATGTGACGTATTGATCCTAATATAAAATTTCAAATACAAAAATACTCATTAGATTGATACTACAATACATACTTGAGAAAATTGGTAAACTTCTCCTAATACTGAACTATGGTTAGGCTGCCCTGGGTTAGATTTTGAAATTCAATTATCTTTTTGTCAAAGAAAAGTTGTAGTAGCCAACTCTTCCTTAAAGAATGGAGGAAAAAATCCCAAGTGATCTCCTTTGGTTGAAGTCTCCTCTCCACCTTCTCATTGTCCCACCCAGTAGCTTCCTCTCCAAACAACTCATATGCAACCCAATCAGCCTTGGTTTGGTTTGATAGGTTGTAGATCACAAAGTATTTTTCCATTTTATAATCCATGCCTTGGCTTCATCTTCGATGGCCTTGCCATTGAATTTCGATGGTGCTACCTTTTTAAGATCTTTTTCTAGTTCTTCCTCAATTCTACCCTGATTGGGATCCCCTTGACCCCTTTCTCCTTGGTCGGATACCTCGTTCCTAAGATGTCAATCTTCCTACACACCTCAAAACTCTTGTTCCAAATGGTCCATTTAGGTTTCTTGTCAGTTTAGAAGTTCCAATATTTCATCTAGCTTCTCACTCGACCTATTTTCCTATCCGCCACTACCTACTTCTTGTTTGGTGGTAACCATAATGAATCACACTCAACCTGCCCCACAGTCGTGTTTAGCATTTCTTAACACAAGGTTTTACATTAAAAAAATTGCATCTACACAATGCTATGTACACAACATGTAATCTAAAAGAGATATAGTCATTCATTCACATCAAGACAAGTCTTCAAGTTTCGTGTCCTTGAACAACAAAAAAAAGACTTTCTTTATTTATATTAAATATGGATTTACACTGATCCTTATTTACAAAATAATTTCCATACTAAACAGTTCCCTTATTATCGGAAAGAGGACACTCCTCTACATCCAAATTTACATAATCCTTCTTGGGAGAGGTAAGATGTGCATGCAAGCACTCCTTCTCCTCTTTAGTCAATAAAGGTGCATTAGGTCCACATCCTATTGGACAATCTCTAAATGTGGAGGGTTTCTTAGTCTTAAGAGTTTGTTTGGACTCCTCAATATTTTTTCCTCTCTCCAACTTGAGTCATTTGAGGGCGTGTGCTAGATTTTCATTATCAGGAACCTTAGGTTGGTCCTTGGGTTTGGGATTCTCTTCAATAGCTTCTTATTTTTGAAGCCCTAATTGTCTTTCCCTTCTTTCTTCATGACTTGGACCTTCCCATTTACTACAACCAATTCAAATTTGGTTATTTTCAAGGTAACTCATTTCTAGTTAGGGGTCAACTATTCCCTAATCCAACCAACGTGGGCTCATAGGCCTAGAGCTAAACCTTAAGATTTGATACCAAATGTAACATGCCCAACTAATATTTCCAAAATAAATTAATAATTGACATTGTGAATATAAATTTGTAACATAAATCCCATAGCTATTTTTCAACATAGAAATTTCATGTCCATAAATAAAAACAAATTTGAATATATATTCATTTCAAAATATCAATAGTCAATACAATAATTACATTAATGATAAAAGTACATAAAATAGAATTCCATTGTAATTCCTTTGTGAAATCTCACCTCCATTAGTGGATGAGAACATGGTTGAGGTGATTTTCCACCCAACCATGAAGCAATGCATCCTTGGAATTCTTAGTCCATTGAAGAATGCCTGACCTTGCATGAAACACTTAGCAAGAGATACAGTTTTCAAGGTGGAATTTTTGTGTGCCTAACTACATGCATTTCTATCTACTATTAGAACATGCAAGTTCCATGTTAGGTAAATAAAAGAAATAATAGAGAGAGCATAAATAATAATAGTCTATTTTAAAATAAAAATGACTTAAAAGCTTGGCCAAGCTCATGTTGCATTAAATGCAACTTAAATTAGAGTTGGAAAAGAAAATTTACACTCTCTAGCACCCATTCTTAGAAGGTAGCTTTCCATAACAAAGGGGTATCCCTCCCTTCTAGACCATCTACTAGCATCATATTCCAGTGTGTTATAGTCCATATTAGTACTGTGTATCATTTCACGTCATTGATCATCAAACAAGTAATCCATTTTAAATCTAGTATATCTATTCATCTATTCATCATATAACTATCTTTCCTTAAGATTCATATTGCAATTCGGCATTGTTCCATTTCCACAGTTCTTTCCATTGCAAATGAGATTAAACAGTCATATTCAAATGAGTAAATTAAGATGAAATAAGAAGGTATATCACATGTATATGTTCATGCATAAATGATGAGTTTATGCATGTGCACATATATGCATATTATTCATAGTTTGTATATGCATATACATTATTTAAGAATAATAAAAGTAAAATTCATTCAACATGCAGATTTACAGATAAAGATAAATTGATTTCTTCTTATACATAAATTTTGGTCTTATCTACTATATTCCATTCACAACAAAATGAAAAGACAAAATCAACTTCAGAAGCATAACGAAAATCAGTATTAAGTTTTGTCAATTATCAGATTGAATTTCTTTGTAAAAACATAACATTATCCTCCAATCATCTAGTTCTAGATAGACATCAAATCCTTTATTTCTCTATGTCTAATCAGAGAATTGTGGTGTTCTAAATTATGTTCTTTCAACCACACATATATGCTTATCTAGTGAAAATATTGGGGATGGTTTGCATTAACTATGCTATCGACTTTTATCCTTCACCTAGTTTTTCAATGGTGTTGTCGGCCTCATGCTCAAGGCAACAATTTATCACTTAAAAAGTTACAGAGTATATCCTACTACTTGAATCTATATGATTCTTACACATGATCTACGAGCATGCACACAGACACATATTTTATACACACACATATGTGTGTGTGTGATTGAGAAGTAAATAGAAGAAATTCATAAGCCATGAGGGTTTCATATACCCTCATCCTTTAATGGCTGATATGTTCGCTACCACAAGTCGATATAACACATGCATTATTGTTTACAAAAATCATTACACCAATAGTCACAATAGAATGATAGCATCATTCCTATCTATATTCTGATTGAAGCTTGATTGTTTGGCACAAAATGGAAATAATAGTATGACATGGGGAATACATTCCTAAATACTTATTTATATGTTTAAATACCAACCATCGATCAATACATATTTACACTGGGTCAATAATATTCATCAACATTTTGCTTGGATAGGACAAGGTATATCATCCATCAAACTACAACATGGTTGGTGTTATTATCCACCCATTAACATACACATGGAGTAGAATGATATGGATCATTCTAAGTTGAGATTTACACTCAAATGGTCCATTCAATTCAACCCCATGAAACAATATACATACATATTACTATGAGCATAAACATCATTCGAATGGGTATCATGGGTGGTTAACAAAAAACATGATGTTCTCATCAAAGAGAACATATTGATGTTCTCAAGTTTGAATATAAAATAACATGTAGGCTAGAGCCCGAACATAGACCTTCCAGGTGATCATGCTTTTGCATGTTGTTACACTCAATGAAGGCCAAAAATGGGGTTTTCATTTCCCCCAAACATGGCTTTCTATAATTTCGCAACACAGAAAATGGAAACAAAGCCGCAAGTATAAAACAAAGCTAATGAGAAGGGAGCACGATTTCTGATTGAGCTGAGATTTTCTTAAGAGATAAGGAAAAACTAATTATTTTGAAGGAAAATTTTTAAGGAGGCATCATTCTTACCTCTTGTTTGCAAGTTTAATGCTCTTTCCTTAATTAAATGGAATTGGATATCTCCCCTCTTTGTGATTTTTCCTTCTGCTACTTTTTTCCTCAATCACCTCCCCTACTTTTGCTTGATTGAATCCTCTAATTCAAAATTACCACTATCTTTGTCCTTCAAGTCCCTACATTCTATTCTTGGAGAAATCTTAACTCTCCATACCTCCACTATCTAGCTACCCCACTCCCTTATTGTTCAACATTATCCATTCATTCCCATTGTTTTAAGGGGTCGATATTATGAAGGGATAATGTGAATAATCACTGTCATCAATTCCTTCACTATAGTTTCACAAAAAAATTGTGAATAAAAGAAACACTTATATTGTAGAAATTATTTTATACTTATTTGTATATATATATGTGTGTGTTTGTGTATATATATGTATATATGTATATATATATATTTATTTAAATTTACAATCATACATTTTTCTATTTCCTTTTTCAAGACTTTACTTTCAAGTTCTTTTAAAAGATCAAACAACATAATCATTTTTCTCATGATTTTTAGGTACAATCAAATGCATTTACATTTCCATTATGAAATTAGATTTAGAATAGACAAGGTAAGACAAATAATTCCATGAATTTGTTTCTTTCATTTAAGTTACCTATTTATTCATTCATGATTCATACAAGCAAGAATAATATTTTTTCTTTTACAAGACAAATGTAGATGTCATGGTCTACCATAGTGTGTGAGATTCTGGATTCCAATCTTGTTTACCATTCGTCATTCGGCTAAGCATCCTTGCCTCAACCAAGTTATCGTTCTTCAACCTATTCCTGCACACACACGTTCTTGCACTTTCCAACTTTATCAATAACCTTTAACTAATAATCATTACAAAATAACTCTTTTAAACCATAAAATATGTAAAATAAACCATTTTCCATATATCATTGGTATTTATCAAATTCATAAAAATAACTAATAAATATTGTTTTATCCATTTTTAGTGGATGGTCATCTTCCATCCTTTGTCTACTTGATAGGAATGGCAATGGAGGTGGATCTTCTGCGTATTTTTCTAAACATGATGCTGAAGTTTAGAAGATGATGCGGTGGTTGGTGATCAGTGTTAGCCTACAAAACACTTTGTATCTAAGGGATTTGTTCGGGTGACCTTATTGCTTTTTTTTTGCTGCCTTCCCGGATATGAGAGTGCACTAGTCTTTCTAAGGAAGAATAGTTGAAGAATAGGTTTTTTTATGCTCCTACTCGCCATAGTAGGATGGCTTGGGGGATCTTAGTGTTGGCCTATTCTGCTTCTTGTTTTTTCTTGGTTGTCCTTCGCTTCTGCTTGCTGTTTGTTTGTTGGCTCTCTTTTGGTGGTTTTTGTTCTCTGAGTGTTTTGGGTTCTTCTTGTTCCCTCTCTGTGGAATGGTGATGTCTCCCTCTAGGTGGTTGTTTGAAGCTTTGGCCCATCTCCAGCTTTGGCTGGCATGTTGGGGTTTCTTGGTGTTCATTTTTGTTGGCCCTTCTCCTTATTTCCATCTTACTTGGGGCCCCCTATTCCTCTTAGGGTTTGGTTGTTCCCATTCATTCTAAGACTGGGACTTTTCCTTTGTTGGTCTTTTGGCTTGTGTTTCTTTTTGCTGCTGTGTTTTCTAGGGTCGTATTCTCTTTGGCTAAGTGTCGTTAGACCCTCTTTGCTGAGGTTGTTGATGTTCCCCTTGTCCCTCAAGTGGATGTTGATGCTCAGGTTTGAGGTTTTTTCTTGGGATGAGCTGCTTCATGTTTATATTATGAAGGCTCAGATTTGTTGGTTTATCTTGAAGGCTCTAAAGTGGTTTTCTTATGGTGCAGTGTTTACTGAAGGATGCTACAGTTGCTTTCTTGGCTATTGTTCTTGCTTTACCCTTAGGTCTTATGGAGGTGGACCTACTTGAGTTGTTGTTCTTATTGAGGTGGGAAGATCTCCTATGGAGGTGGAGGTTGAGGGTGCTAGTGATTTCTGGCTGCAGTGGTTTTGTTGATTGTATCATCCTATCCAATAGAGGGGAGCTCATTCCTTTAGAGGTGGTTTTGGTGTTGGTTTCCTATTACCAAAGTGGTTCGAAAGAGTCTTTACTGTTGGAACTTTCCATAGATGTTTTGGGTTCTCTAGTATTTGGAATTTTTTTTTGGTGTTTGGTATTCTAAGTTTCTCTCTACATCCTAGTGGGATGAGGCCCCTTAGGCTCAATGGCTCTCCTTTAAGGCTTGTGTCTAGTGGTTTATTGTGCTCTCCAACTCCCCTATTGAGGTGGGGATGTTGGATTTGCTGGTTTTTTTTCTTAGGGGTTTGATGGTGTCTTAGACCATTAAGTAGGTTATCTTTCTTGGCTTAATGGTGTCATCCATGAGTGGATGGTTTGCTGATGCTTGGCAGATGCAAGCAAGTTATTTGTGGATCTAAGGGTTTTTGGTCTCGGTTAAAACTAGGTTGTAAAATGGCTTCGGGCCCTTGCTTGTTTTTTTGATGTAGCCTATGTTTAGAGGCTACTATTACGTTAGTGATGGTTTGTGTTTTATCTATGTGGAAGCTTGCTTTTCTTTGATAGGTTGATGGTTCCCTTCAAAACTATTATGTACTAGGTTTTGGGTCCCATCAAAACCTATTTAATTCCTCATCAAAAACATTTCTAAATTCAAGTAAAGAAATTTAGATGTGGAAGTCTACCTTTGCTCCACCACACAATCATAAGATCATATAGTCGAGGATCCTACAACGACATTAGTTGAAACTTAAAATAATAATTATTTTTGGTTCCCACCAACTGAGTAGAGAATTTGCTAGGCCAGTGGTCTAGGTCCCTCCACTTGAGTATTTTAGAACTATAATCCCACATGTTACTAAGCCAGTAACTAGACACCAAAAATTTGTCTAACCTCTCTGAAATAAAATCCTTGCCACATCTCTTGTTCCTCTAGGTGAAAATACCATTTATCAGTTTTATGTCCACTAGGTTCATAAAATCCATAGTATCAGTTAGAATAATGGAAGAAGGATCCAATATTTTCACACCCCCTCTCGTTTCCTCCAAGATGACAACAAAATTAGAGTCACTATCAAGGATCCATGGATGAAAAGGAGATAGGATCAAATATAATAGATATAACCCCATAAATATGCTTTACCTGAGAAATTAGTCAAGGCATATACATTGGAAAACAAGATAACCTCACCTATCTCCATGCTAAAAAACCACCATAGAGGAGAAATATTTAGGGATTCTATAAACAAGAAACCCCCCCTGCATTACCTTGTGCATCTATGCATTGAATCTAACATCTCCACCATAATCTAGAGACTAAGTTATTCATACTATCCAAAGATAACTTTGTCTCTTGAAGAAACAATATATCTGGCGAATGAGATCTAGTTAACTCTCAAAAAACCTTTTATCTAGGTTCGTTGTTCAAGCCCCTTACATTCCATGAGAGAATGGTCATTTTTTAAGAATTGGAGGTGTGAGTCAATAGTTTTGATTGACCTAGATTCCATAAATATCTCCCCTATTAACTTAATCTTTTCATGATCCTTCCTTCATCCTACCTTGGAAGATTTATCTATTGTACCCCTCTTTAGGATATTTTTTTCTATTCCCAATATAGGTGAGGAGATAGTTCCCTTTCCTTTGTCTATATCTCCCTTCTCCATCCAAAGTACAGGTTCAATTGATGCAAGAAATTTTACCCTTTCAGTATTTTCAATTAATTTTGTCACAGGAAATCCTAGGAGCCAAACCTACATCTAGTTGGTCTGCATGAATCCCTTTCTATGATTTCCAAAGTTAACTTCCTCATGGGGAATCTCCAAGTGCACTTCCAAAATAGTTGTCTCTAACTGCATCCCCTCTAGAAACCTTTCATGTTTCTCCAAACCATCATCAAGGATTTCAAAGTGATTAAACACACCTTCCCCTTGACTATCACACAAAGGCCTTTTCTATCTTCTACCCTTGTTGTGAGGCTTCACTAGAATAAATATCTCTTTATTTTAATCCTCTATTGAAATAATTCCTTTCCCTTTGTCCACCTTAGAGTTTTGACAAGGTGGAACATGACTAAACCCTTGTTGGGTTAATCTTAGGACACTTCCTCTATAGGTGTCCATATTCTTGATAGAATTGATAGCAGAATGAGAGTGCTTCATAAACTAATTATTGGATTCATGAAGAGGATCTAAGACAAATTTCTATAGAATCTAGTAGTGGTTTTTTTAAATCAATTTCCATATAGATTTGGGAAAAATAAATTAGCTTTTTATCTAGATTTTGTTGGTACGGGCCTATTGGCCTTCCAAGAGGCAAAGTGATCATATGAAGAATGTTGTTCCTTTAGAAATATAATGGAAACCATGGAAGATGTACCCAAATAGGAACTCTTGAAGGTATCTCCTCCATTGGATTAAAACCTACATGCCAAGGTTTTATGAAAAGCTTGACCTATTTAAAGAAGTATGGCCTCCCTTCAAAGGCCTTGTTTCTATTGCCAGATAATTGAAAACAACCATAAAATAATTATTTTTTACCAATATCACCTCAATCTAACCCTTATGATTCCAAAGAAATGAGGAGAAATCAAACTCCCATGAGCTTGTAGATTAAAACATGATTAGCTAAATAATTAACATCTTCTTCAACTAACTCTAGTTGAATCACCAAAACAGGATGATTGAGACTCATTTCCAAACACCCATTGACCTTCAGGATATGAGGACTCCCATTATGTGAATATCCCTCCCCACTTAGAGATATATTTAAGAATTCAACCATATTTTCATGTGCGAATGGGGACAAAACATCCATTGATAATGCTTCATCAAAAGGCATATTTTGAGGAGAGATTGATTCTCCAAGCAAGGCCATACCCAAAAGAGAAGATAATCCTAGATCGAGACACCTCTTAGTCCAAGATTCCAACAAAAAGTTAAGAAAATTTTCAAAGAAAATATTTGAAAAAATTGAACCAAGATACTATTATCAATACCACAAAAACACAGAGAAAAATCTGCAAGAAGAAAATTAAGGAGTCTCTCCCATATAACTCCCACCGAATCTACTACACTCAACACCACACAAATAGATCCCCATGCACCAGCCAACACCCTATGCATTCCCCACACACATGCACAAGAAAAGGCATACACAACAAGGGCATGCAACCCTCAACTACGGTGCTCTAGGTCTCCCATATGCTCAGTCATCGCCTTCTTATTCTAGAATTTTTAGTCTTTCAATTAGCAAGTGAAAATGGAAATAAAATCCGAACATCTACTACCTTTTCTTGTTTTATCAATGTAGAAGAATCAAATTACATATTTTTAGATTGAATTTGATAGTATCAACTATTATTTCCATGTTTTAAAGACTCTGAATGATATTTTTTATGTTTTGTGTTTGAATTTTGATAGCATGCTATCATTGCCTTCATATTTTTTTACCAATTCTATTAGATTGATATAGAATTTAACATCATTGTAATTAAGAAATTAGATCCCAAAGTTCAAGGTGCATCCTCTTTGTCATCTCAATTTGATATTAATCAAATTAATTTAACATGGATTGAATTTTCTTAACCAAGTAGGTGGGGCTAGCATAGTTGATTGTATTTTGATATCTCATGATGTTAATATATGTATATGTTTGTAATTATAATGTTATATATGTGAAAAGGATAGAATTCTATATCCTAAACGTTGAACTCTTTGTTTTATTTCACTTTAGTGTACCTTACATATATGTGTGGTCTTATTAGTTAATTTATATTATTTGGTACATGAACAAACCCTAACTTAGAACATATCACCTAGATCTACTCTATCCATCACCTTAAAAATGACTAATCCATTTCATTAAGCCTTGTACTCCCTAGAGTAGGCCCTAAATTCCATCCTATCCATTAGAATGGATTGCATCTACATACTGTTACTCCCTATTTAAATTTTAAATATCTTGCTTCATAAGCCATTTTTTGAAATGTGAATGTTATTTTGTTATCCCATCAACTTGCATGCCAAAGGTCTCAAGTTATGTATAGTAGGGTAAGTGCACAAATATGGGGGATGAAAAAGTGGCCACCCCACTTTTTCGCCTCTAGATACCTAAATGTGACTGCATTGTAATGCACTCACATTAAGGTTTAGACTAAATAAACCTCAAGATCAATCAATTTAGACCATAACATACTAAAATATAGAAGTTCAAGTCCTAATGTTCTTTCATATGCTCCTCCCCCATAGGAAGGAATGTGGAAGCATTTATGCTCCAGCAAGCTTCGACAACAAATCCTTTGCTCCAGTGAGCCTCAAGCTCCTGTCCTAGTCGATGAGTGAAATCTCATTGAATAGTCAATCACTCAACATCAATCTTCATTCAAACGGCCCCAACCCATCTCCCAACTAATCAATAACTTTCTCAACCTATTGAGATGAATCCATGTATTTTTCATTTCTATATTTTTCATTGCAAACATATGGATTATAAGCATAGTCAAGCATGGTCTCATTCTTGGAGACCTTGTTCTTCACTGTTCATTTTCCAACTCATAGCCAATTTTTTTCCACGACAATGTCGAGGTTGAAGAGGTAAGTAGTTTAAGTTATTTAGTATAATTTTTTGATTAAATAGTGTAGTGTCGTAAATCTTCACCCTTGACAATTTCACACTATATTGGCACCTTATTTTTCCTATAGAATTAATCATATTAAAAATTTGTTCATTTCAAGGCCAGATTGGGAGAATACATTAAAATCCCCAACATCCTAAGAATTTTGGGCTAAAATCACATGGATAAGGGCAAGGGTGACCTAGCCCTAAAAGTGTCCTATTTCAATATTTATCATTTTGAGTATCAACCTTAAGTATTGTAAAGTGACCTTAGGTCAACTGATATCCATAAATATTAATTGGGATGCATATATAAACAAAATTTCCCTCTCATTTGGGTAACTAGGCACTATCACGATCAATCATGAACTATTATGATTTTATGAAGATACATGTGATTTATCCTCTACATGCAAGCTACAACAATCTATTGTGTTATGTGGAATAACCTCTTATAGGTCTTCAAATAAATTCAATCATCCATCAATCAACTCGTTATGGAACCTTATGGTGTGACATTACTCCAATAAGGGTTTCATACCTAAGGTAACATTATCAATTATCAATTGTTTATTATAGTAATTTATTGTTTACTTTTCCTCTTCCCAACCTAAGGTAAGCACTCTTTACCATCATCATTTGTTGTTTGTGGAGATGGAAACACAAAAGATGGAGTTTGACTAAGGAAAATTCCTATAAAACACAACCTTTTTCCCTTTTTTATGTGTACAAGTCAAATCCAAAACTTTTGTTTTAACACCAAGTTATAAAAAAGTGCAAAGAAAACCTATACCTTCAAAACCCTATTTCAAGAATTCAAGAATCCTCAATTCCAAAAAAGGGCACCCTCACCCTTGTCCCTCTAATTTATTTTCATGTACAAGTGCCCCTCCATCTACCTCTTCTAGATCTATGATTGTTTCATTAATTTTCATTTTCGTTTGTGTGATAAATTATATTTTTAGATCTAGGGTTTATGTCAAATACCTGTTAATTAAATTATACATAAAATTTTCTCCCTTTGCAAAAATGAACCAAACCCTAGAAGATTGGATCTCCCTTGAGGTTGTTAGCTAATCATGAAACCCTAGTTGGTTTCTATATTAATGTTATTTCCAAAAGAGGTAAAGTTGGATATAGGCTTATTCACTTGTTTGATCTAGATCAATTTTCCACTTAGCATTTTGGTGAGCTCAATGTATCCTACACTTACAATTTTTTTGATTTGCATAAGAATAAATTTTGTAACCTAATCAAGTATTAGATTATTTGAATATCTTGTTATTGATATGCACTTATTTCATTTTGAAAATCAATTATTTGCACTCCTTATTCATTAAACACTTTGGTAAATTTAATTTAGATCACATTTGCAAAATATTTTAGATTTAATTGCATTACTTTAGATCTGTTTTTCTTTTTTTAGGGCATTAGATTTGAAATATTTTATTCTCATTCGTAAATGTTGTATATTTACTTTGGAAATATAAATCATTTAAAACACATTGTTCCTTGCAAAAACATAAAACTAAACATAATTTTCTACCATGTTATTGGTATTTTTGTCTTATCAGCAATTTGTCCTACCTCCTACCTCTTTGGAGAACTCATGTGTGTATCTAATTTCATCTATCAACTCCTTTGAATGATTAAAATCCTTCATTCATTCTGTCATGTGCCTCTTATCATCAAATTAAGACACACTAATTTTTTGAACTCTGTCAAACCTCAAACCTGTATTTTAATAGAAAAGGACCTACAAAATATACTCTCCCTATGCAAGCTATGAAACTTGCAACCTTTGTACCTCTAGAATAGGGCACCCTAAGCCTTGTCCTAAAATTTTCACCTCAATTTTTTATGCAAAATATTGTTGTGTAGTCTTTGCTCAAATCTAGTTCTTGTCTTTGGCAATTTGTCTTGAAACTTCTAGATTCCATTATACATCACCAATTTGACCCTAATTCAGCTAATTAAATTAATTTCCCTAAAAAATATTATTCCTTACACCAAAATCAATTAAAATCTTCCCAATCTGATTGAATCTCCCTTGGAGATAACAGTCAAACAACATTATTTCCTAAACTTTGTACCTTCACAAGGTGTTTCATTTCACCACTCCCAAGATATGTCCTAAACCAAAAATTATCATTTATCCTACTTATCATGTTCCTCAACCACAAACTAAATGTACTCTCATTATTGGAGGACTTTCAAACCAACATGAACCTCCTAGTCATATCCTAAACTTTGTAAAACAACTCACTCAAAACAATTATACACACCAAAATGTGTCACAACAACCATATTACCATGAAGTTTCTCACATGCATAAACTCAAAACAACAAAAAAAAATAAAAATCTAAAACCAACCCTATGTTCCCCTCACACCTTGTCTTCCTTAACATGTGGACAAAGAGTATTATCTTGTTGAGAAACTTCATAATACTTTGGCTAAGATCTCTCTTTAAGACTTAATTCAAACCTCACCTACATATCATAAGATTCTCCAAGAGGCCTTACATAAGATAGTGGTGCCACCTTCTATTAGACCGAATGATGTAGCAATCATTTTTTATTGTATGCAGGTAACAAACTAGGACATTACATTCCCTCAACATGAATTACCTCCTCTTGAAATTCAAAACTAATATGATTCTCTCATGATTTATGTTGTCATTAAAAAATGGAAATAGGCATTACTCTCATTGATAATAAATCAGGTCTTAAAGTTTTTATCATTGAACTTGTACATAGGATTGGTGTGGATACGTCTTGATAGCCTTTCTATTTGTGGCTTTGATAATTTTGGTAGGAAACCATTGGGTACAATCACACTAGCCATAGAGGTAGGACCCACAATTTTTCCTACCCTTTTCCATGTCATGTCTAATACTCTTTCATATAATCTTCTTCTTGCTAGACCATGGATTCATACCATGAGGGGAGTCCCATCTACTCTTCACCATACAAAGAAGTATGAATATAATAACAAGGTCTATATGATTAAATCAAATCCAAAAAATAATTTACAAGTCAAAGTCGAGCATAAGATTTCCAACTCTCTTAGTACTTTGTTTCCATCTTCAAAATTTGAACCATCATCTTTCAATGATAATGATACCAATGATAGTAAATCACCTACAACAACACTCTTTCGAAATGATTGGGGTTTGTTAGGTTTTACACTTTCTTTTATTAAGGCTCATATAAAATATAACCATTAAAGTCCAAATATTTGAAGGTTATTTCAGTGGCATCAACACAATCTAATATTAACACCACAACTCCTTCGAATAATGATAATGATCAATAAACATGTTTCATCTTCAAGTACATATTTTGGTGATAATTGGGGTTCATTATATTTTACACCCTCCTTTGTGGGAGAGTACAAGATCTCAAAATCTAAAACTAAGGAATATTTTTTCATTTGCATAATCTTCAACTCCTTCTACATCAACAAACCAAAAACATCATCATCCCATGATGGAAATAGAAACTCTTTGGCTTTCATCCCTCATGTGTTAGAAAAATTTAACAAAGATCCTCCTAATATTGATATTTCAATAATAAAAAAGGATTTTTAGTCTTACAAAAGAATCAATTATTCTCATGACAATATTAATAATCCTCCTTCAACAAATAATCATACTTCTCATTTAGACAAGACTTCTCCTCCTCCATTTGATTTGGAAAACCATTACGAGGTTGGATTTAAAATTCTTTCTAAACTTGGATATAATGAAAACATGAAACACAGATTTAAGATTCTTTTGTAGCTTAAACCACACCTTGCTAAAAGGGATTTAGGTTTCTAACTTTCTCCTTCGTCTACAACTCATTCTCCATCTCTAATGTATTTATGACCACCTGTGGTGAGCAAGAAAACTTTTCCTCACAAGAGAAAGGATTGCCTCCTACTCCTTATCCTTTATCCAATCAAGAGCATATTTTATCAAGGCTTATCAAAGCTCAATTTATTAGTCTTCCTCCTCCAACACATAAGAAATTTTATAAACATAATCATATAAATCCATTATTTTTATGCATATCATTGAGTGCATGGTCATTCTACCAATGAATGTTAGGCCTTGAGTAATAAAATACAACAACTTCAACTTCTCAATTGTGGTGCTATCACTCCATCTATTGATTCACCTATTCATTCTAAATGATAATCTCTCTCCTATGGTTTTTCTCCTCACTATGTGGCATGTGTAGGTCTATGTGTGTGTTCATTTCCATTCATGGTGGTACAACCTTACATACAAACATACAAAATCAATGGTAGTTGACGAATCCTAGAATTGTCCTCTTTTCATTGTTTAAGTTTCATTCTTTTCATAATATTTTTTATGGTTTCAAAGAAATTACCCAAATATTTCCACTTATTTTAAGTATTTAAAGCATTAAGGATGATATATTATATTTATAATGACTATGTGTATCTATGAATGTCTATGAAATTTAATAGAGCTTTATGTTGATTATGGTTATTAATGATGAAAAGATTCCTTTGAAATAAACTAACCCCTATAGTGAAGGATCTATCAACTTGCAACAAAGGATTCCTATCTGCCGCAACCAAAGGGGGTGATTGCCTACATCACATGTAGTCTTCCATATCTAATGTAGGTAGTGGTAAGAGATTATGAAAATTATTTATACATAGACCATTCTATTCTTTTTACTTTATGTTGTCATTAGGTCATGGAGGAAAGAAGATATGTGTAATAAAAGTGGTCATGGATCACAATAATATTTTCCCTATTAAGCACATCTTTAGTTATAAATATCTTCTTTAAGATGTAGATTCCTAATATGATTTTGACACTCTTACCTCAATTAGCTTTTCATTACTATTTAAAATAAGACCTAGTTCTCTTCCTTTGTTTTTGGGAGAGTCAATAGTTTACAATTTGTTTTTAGTATAAGAATAATCAAACTCTCAAGATCCTATATATGTTTGATTTTGTGAAAGGTTGAGGATCTAGTATTCTTTTGTTAAGTAGATTCTAACATAGTACTCTTCCCGTCAATTTGATACTCTATTTTAAGTTTATTTGTTCAAATTGCAATGAATATAGATATAGTCTTTTCCATGAAATTTTGAGTTAATATTTAAGAAGGATATCATGGGATTGCATCAACTCAAGCAAGGGCCACTTGAGATATTGTAATACTCCTTGTAGTTTACTTTATTAAATATAGTAAAATAAATCACTAAGTTGTATTTCTTGGGTTAAAATTGAATTGAATTGTTGAGTAGGGATTAATTGTTGTTATAGTAAGTTACAACATAATTAAGTCATTAAGTCACTATCTTCACAAGGGTAGTTACCTGTAACAATTGTTATTCAGTTCAATTAGATTCACTTCTAGATAAAATTTATTTTAGTCAAGTTGTTTTTAATTAAATTAATTTTGTTACTCTTCCATACACAATTAATTAGGATTAATTAGGATTCTTAGCTACATATATAGTGCTAGCATCATCCAATAATTACTATTCTCTAGTTTATATTTTAAATATGGCACATCTAGGATAGTGAATTTTTAATAAGGGATTCATTGGTCCATTAAATTGTATGTATCCATTGTCTAGATATCAATTGATTAAGCATAGATGGATCTATATAGTATTAACATGATAGTCTCTAGTATGGTTTTCCTTTCATATACATTTAGGGGGAAAGGATAACTAGTTTTGAAGGTGTGCATCCATTTTAAGGATCCCCTCTTCTTCTTCTTTTCCTTAAAATATCAGCATAGCAAGTGTGCTAGAATTTTAAGGGGGTGCATATCACCCTATCTATTTTTATATCTATGTGCATTAGCGTTAGACTTATTGGCATGACCCCTTGGTGTTGGTGTTGTTTATAATTCCCCTTGAGGTGTGGTTATCAAATTTTCCCTCGTGGTGTTGAGCATTTATACACTCCTTGAGGTGTCATTTTCAACCCATGACATTAGACATTCATGCACTATTTATAGACTTAGCATAACACAACTTGCTAGCCTATGAATTTTTGTATTTTATATGGACACCTCGTATAACACAACTTTCTAGCCAATAGATCCATATATCTCATGAGTAAACTAGCACAACACAACTAATTCTTATCCTTATGGGACCTATCATTTATCAATTTTACATTGCCACTAGCATAACACAACTTGCTAGTTTGTGGTCCATGTGGGCTTTTCAATGTGCATGATCTTTCTTGGTATTGAATATTTTTAGAATTCATCTATATCTTTGAGCATTTGAGAGATGATGTTTGGTGACTGAGACATTCTTTCATACTGAGGTCTCCTTACCTTGCTGACTAGGATCTTTAGTTTTATATGGTGTGTACTAACATTGTTGTTATATGCTCTATCCTTCATGCTTGTCCCATGTTTGTTCTGTGTGCATGTTGTGTTTGCTTCATGTATGTATCATATTTTCCTTGTGTAATATGTGTGTTTCCCTCATGTGTTCTATGTTTTTTTCTCGTGTATTCTGCATGTTTGCCTCGTGTATTTTCATTTTTTCTTTATGTATTTTGCATGTTTGTTGCATGTTTTAATTGTATATATCATGTTTGACTTATATGCTTTGTGTATGATTTTATGTGTACTCCATTGATTTCTCATTATATGTATGATCAAATTTTTCCTTTTCCTATGTGTGATATATTTGCTTTATTTTTGTGTTGACATTATGGATTGATTGGATCCTAAGTTTGGGGGCTAGCGCATTCCTCAACTTGATGTCATTTTGTCTCTTCAACATTTTAGCTATCTTCTCTATGTAATAACAATGAAGTACAATAATTATTTTTGAGGAAACTCTATTTTGAGTTTTTCCTCAATTAGGTCCCTAATTATTTTGATATGCAAGAGTTCTAGGGTAGAGGTAGAGGCTCCACATAGGACAAAGTCAAGGCACAATGTGACCAAAACCAAGCATCAAGGCCCATAGCTAGACCAAAGTTGAAGCATATCACTATCACTTTTGTTGTGAAGGAGGGTGTTGAGGTGAAGGCATTAGAGTCCATTTACTCATTGATTCAAACCATTATACAACATAGTAGGCCTTTAACACAAGGTGAGGCAAGTGATTATTCCAAGCCTCAATGCCCACCTAACTTATGTCAAAATCATGGGTCTATTTGTTTATATGGGTATGAGGATGATAAGGATGCATGTGGCCAGGATGCATCTATAGTGGATAAGAGGATCATGACTTATGATCTATTGAATGAAACATATGGCATTGCTAGTTAGGTAAATTTCAACAAATTCAAATTCAATTTATTAAATTTTATTTTGAAATGGAAGATTAACTAAATTACTATATTGATTATAATAAAATTTTAGGGCTAGAGTGTTCACACTGCATCTAATGACCCTCCACCTATCAATTACATTATAATGTCAAGTCCATATGTATGTAACTAGTAAAAAATAATAAATACAATACATGTGAATAGTTTGACTTTATATGAATTGTAATATTATAACTCACATTAGATGTTTAACAGGTTAATGTTGGGCCTTCGACATCAACACCTACTAATCATTTAGACATCATCCATATTTCACTAAGGTAAGATTGTCTATTTTTAATCATTAATGGTTTGTAAAATAATGTTAGGTAGATTTTATTAATTTAATAAAGTTTGCATCTTCTCTTGATTTTCCTTTAAATGCCTAGAGGGTCTTTGTTGCTCACTACCCTCACTTGTGTCATCCCACTTATAATTTCCTACTCTCTTTATTGTTGTATAAATTTGCAACATTTTTTTTGCATGTACTTGCAACATCTCTTATGCAACTCCCTATTTATTCCCTTTCATTGTGTCCATTGATATCATTTCTTCTCTATGTTTTGCTACTCCCACTAGTAGAACCTCTAAAACTAGTATAGATCCACATGTAGCTTCATTCTTATATCCATCCTTTATTAAGGATACTTGTAACATATTCAATGTAACATTCTCAATATGCTCCTTTGTTGAATTCATTTTTACCACCTTAGTTACAACTATTTATTTCTCCTTGGAAATTCTCTCATACCTTTAGTAACCTTTCTTGTGAAGTGGAAGGATTCCTTGGTTTGCACAAACAACCTATAGTATCTTCTCTATTACTACCTCTTCCACATAGTCCCCTATAGATGCACTACTCCACTCTTTCTTGTGGAACATCACTTCAACCTTGAGTGAACACACCTACTCCTCCATGCCTTATTCCTAGCTCAACGTATTTTGTGTTCTCTTTCTCAATCATATTGATTTCTCAACCTCTTTGTGGTTTGCACACTCATATAAATTTTCTATCTAACTCATAACTTCCCCCTTTAGGATAAGTGTGCGGAGATGGGGAACCAAAAAAGGGTCTTAAGTGGCTACTTTTTCTTGAAATCAAGAAAGATTGATCTTGGATGAGAAATTGAAGATAACTACACTCAAAATTTGAAGATGCAATGAAAACGAGAGTCGTAGTGCTTTGAATCTACTTTCTAAACTACTAATGTATTTTTAAAATGGTAGAGATTAAGGGGTTCAAAAAGGGGGCCACACAAAGTGGTCGTATTCTTTTCAAAAAAATATAACATAACATTTGGTGTGGCCCTCCTAAAATGTTATTTTTTTTTAGTATTTTAAAAATTGCTTCAGTGACAAATTAGCTCACACCATGTAGTTTATGCCTATTTTTTTTAGTAATAGTTTAATGAATATATAAACTTTTACTAATTTGCAAAGTGGAAGCATCTTGAAAAATATAAAATTGAGCATGCCCCCCCACCCTCTAAATTTTTTAAAAAATGATCGAAAATCATTTTTTTGAATGTGTAGAATGGAGTCTAATTTCTAAAAATGTAATTTATTTTTAATGAACAGTTAAAGATAAAGTAAAATACCACATATTGGTTTTGAATTAAAAAAAATACACTAAAAAAAATAAATTAAAGATTAAAAATTAACATATAAAATGAAAATAATTACGAGATTAGAGGCCAAGAGGCAACATTGTGGGTATTTATTTGAATTGAAATTAGTACACACACACACTCAAAGGGATTATTTTTATTTTTATAATTTTGAAAAGCACGTCTTTGGACATTGAAAAGTCACTTTCGGTAAAAGCACAAAGTTGTGTCACCACTTTTAGCCAACTTATCAGTATAACGAATTTAAAGTATTTCTAACTAAAAATGTTTTGTCAAACATATGATCTAGTAGATTCATTCATTGATTAGATACTTCATGGCACTGACTAAAATTGTTAGCTAAAAATATATGGAGCACCTCTTTTAGGTCAATTTGCACCAAAAAAATTAAAAATTAAAAACTTGAGTTTCAATAACTCTAATGCAAATAATTTTTTTTAATAAATCTAAAAATATCTCTTTATAAATTTATAAGTGTAGTTTCAAAAATATAAACTTTTTAATAGTTCAATTGATGTTTATATTTATTTTTTTTCACTAAAAGTAGGTCTTCAACATGAAAAATATAAGGTTGATTATCTTTTTAAGAAAATTACTAAAATTTATTAAAAATTGAAAAATATAATGCACTAAAGAAGAGATCTATTTCAAGATGGTATATTTTTTCATTTAAGATAAATATTTAATATGAAAATTTGACGTCAATAGGAAATAACTATTTTTTGATTTATACATATTTTTAATATTTATTTAAAAAATATGCATTTATCAAAATTGGAAAAAAATATATCCATACTCTATAGTTCCAAGTTATAAATACACACAAAAAAATTGAAAGAAAAAAAAAGTTTACTATAAAAAGTTTGACGTCTCATGTAACTTCATTTTTCAACATTTTATTAACAACTAAATTATAGTGTTAATTTATTAAAAACTAGTTTAAAATTATTTTTTTATTTTTTTTAAAATACAAACGTAAAATGCTCACACAAAAATGCATTTTTACTAATTTTGTGTTTAAAATTCCGGCTTATCTATGCCACTTTTTAATGATTCAAGTTTAAAAGTTGGATCAGTGTTGGTCATTTCCTTTATAAAGTGTGACACAACTTTGTGCTTTTACCCCACTCCAACCCTTTGGGTTGGAATCCCAAGACAAATCCAAGCCAAAGGATTGCAAATTTCCAAATCAAACAATAACTAGAGCATGTTATAGCACGCTCATGTTTTTATGAAGCAAAAATCTCTTTCTCGTTGTGTTTTGATCAAACTATATGCATGAAATAAATATTTAAGTATAATTTGCTTACAATTTGCAAAAGCACATCTTTGGATATTGAGAAGTCACTACACTACTTTGGGTTGGAAGCCTAAGACAAATCCAAGCCAAAGGATTGGAAATTTTCAAAGAAAACAATAACATGAGCATGTTATAACACATTCATTTTTTTGTGAAGCAAAAATCTCTTTCTCTTTGTGTTCCAATCAAAATGTTGCTTAGGATTAGGTAATATTATTGGTAATTATAGTTCATTGAGGTGCTAGTAATTTATAATAGGGAATTTTAAAAATTACATTTCAATTTGTAACAATAAGTTCCAAAAATTTATAATTCAACACTTCTTATATCTTTGAGAATAAAGAAAATCACATACTTACCCCTTAATACTAAAATGAAACAACACTTACAAATGCACTGGATAATGAAAGTAATTAATTGCAAAAATAATACTTTGTAATTTGAATATAAGATAGTGAGAAATGAATCAAAAACCCTAATTTATACATTAAATGAACATTTTAAAGAAAATTCAAAATTTTCACGCTTTTTCAAAACTTTAAAACTTAATTAACTTTTTGCAAGGTTTGTGAACACATAAACTTTGTGACAAATTAATCTTTGAAACATTTGAGGTCATTTTCACTATCTTCTCTAGAATTTTTTATCATTTGGAAAAATCAAAACAATGAACTTAAATACTTAAAAAAAATTAATATTTTTGTAAATTTTATAAAAGAATAAACATTTAAAAGATAAAGTAAAGATGCTCTATTGAAAAATAGAAGGTTTGTGAGCTCACAAACTTTGCAATGATAAGGTCCTATTATAATTTCATAAGGTTTGTGAACTTCAAAACTTTGCAACAACAAGAACTTTTCAAAATTTCACAAAGCTCTTGAACTCACAAGATTTGCAACCAAGTTTGGGAAAACTTGAAAATGCTAACATGAGGGCAAAAGAATTAGAGATTTTAGCGTTATAGAGATTTTTTCTATTAAGACTCCCAACTAATTGGCTTTAAAAAAAAATTATGTTAACCAAAAATCTTGAAGACTAAGGCAAACATTTTGACAAGGTAATAGCAAGATATATAATTAGTTTTGAAAAAGAGAAAATAAATTTATATTAAATAGAAAAAGAATAAACACAAACAAAACAAAACAAAAAACTATTTTACAAAGCTATTTTGATTAACAAGGTAAATAAATAAAAAATGAAATCATAATATGCACTTGTAGGTCAAATAATCAATTGTATCGTAAATAGAAACCAATGCAATATAAATTTCATGTTGAAAAATAAAAGACAGAGTTCCTACTTGCAATAGATTGTAAACATAAAAAGAGTATATCTTAAAATCTATAAGATATAATCAACGAGATGGTGAGAAATATTTAATATTTAAAAGCTATAAAAATATTTCAAGAATGAATGGTGAGAATAAGAATTTAATGTAAAAAAAATGGTTACCTTTAAATCAAGCTAATTTTGGAAACATTTTCTTTGCATGTATTTGATCTAGGCACTTTGTTTTCTTAATATCTAGCAATGGCATTGTCATATATATTTATTTTCTAAGATATTGTAGGAATTCACAATGCAAGGGATTTTTACTATAAACTAGGACAATATAATCCAATAAGTCAATGATATAAGCTTTATATACAAGAGAAACTAAAAGATAAAGATAGTTGATTCTCGAATCTTATAAACACTTCTTACAAATTAAAAGTAGCATTTAACTTAATTTATTATTGATTTTCCATTTCTCTGTGATGGTTTAAATGCATTGCAAAGCTACAATCATATCTTCCTTCATGTCATCATAAGAATATCACATCACATATGATTGAATTGTTAGATTCTTTATTTCTATTTATTGTGATGACAACATGTACATTTATTAAAATATTATTTCTAATTTACTAAAATTAAACAACACTTTTATCTATGGAAACAATATGACAAAGGGGTCTAGAAAAATGGCGAAGGAGCTCTGCAACGGTCATGGAAGCTTGCAACGGTCTGATGATCCTGGCCACGGGGGAAGAGGCCAAGAGGGACCTAGGGGCAACCGAAACAAGAATATTGAGAACATTTGGAAGGAAGAGAGATGGGCTTGCCCTCAAAATAATGTAAAGAACGGTCAGTTTCTAGACGGTCAAGATCAGGGTGTTCAACATCTAGACAAGAGAGGACATACGCCTAGAGGTAGACAAAAGGGTGGTAGCTACAAAAATGATGATTTTCATCAGCTGTGGCAGCAAGTTGGCAGCAATAGAGGTCAAGGTGGTCTTCCTTGGATGGGAGACATGGTTTTAGAAGAAACCTAATCGCCGAGGAAATGGTAATGGAGGTTTGGTGTAGCAAAAGAAGTTGCCCACTGGGAATGGGAAGGAAAAGGGAAGAAGTCTCAAGTGGGGGACGAAGGAAAAACGTCTCACAATCATGCAACAAGGTAAAAGGCGGAAGAACCAAAGTGGTAATTAGCTCAACTAAACTTCATGCAGAGGTTTTGCACCTAGAAAACCTAGGTTTAATAGGGAAATGGTATGGTGCGGACTTCAACTAGGATTATTTGATCAAGTGGTGGAAAGAGCGGTGGGGGTCACATCTGTAGTTCAAAATGCTGCAAAACGGATACTTTTTGGTAACATGCCCCTCTAGAAGTATAAGAGATGAAATCATCAATGGTGCCTGGGTTTTGGATGGGTGTGGTTTCTATCTAAGACAATGGAGAGTTGGTTTTGATCTGACAACTCATGAGATAGAAACCCTTCAAGATTGGTACTCGCTGCCTAATCTTCCTCAGGAAAACTGGGCTCCCAGTATATTGGAGGTAATAGGGAATCAGTTGGGCACTTTTGTTTGCGCAAAGGAAAGGAAATTGGAAAGGAAAAGCCAAACTTATGTGTGAATATGTGTGGAGAACACACCAGCTTGGCACATCTGGGGAGAGATCAAACTCATAATAAATTATGGGTGTTGGGCTCAGAAGCTGGAACACGACACTTTTACTCGAAATAACCTAGTTCATTCACTGGGGTGCAGGCGTTCAAAAGCGGTAAGCAGAAAATCCGGTCCACTGGCGGCTTCGGAAGAGTCTCCTAGACCCGAGGATAGGACAGCATGGGAGGATGCTACATTCAGTACACCTCTAAAGGAAAGGGTTCTGAATCAACAGTTCAATGTATTTGGGAACTCCCCAGTATCCTCGGTGGCGACTTCTTTGCGTGATGAGACAAGCCCAATCTTAGGCTCAAAATCCATTGAGGTGGAGGAATTCCAGGAGTTGCAATCAGATCAGGGGGAGCAGGACACAACTCTAGAAGAGAAGATTTCAGAAACTTTGGAGCTCTTAGAAGGAGATTGCCAAAAAGTGGAATTTGATTCTCTGATAGAAGTGGGGAAGGAGTTGGTGGAACTAGCGGTGAAGACTATAGAAAATTTAGGGGCGTTGGATGAAGGTTTTCAGACAAAAGGACTGAAGAAGGTGGTTTTGAAAGATGGGATAGGGAATATGGAATTGCTTAGCCCGCAGTCTCGCAAAAAGAGGAAAATATCTGAAGGTTTGGCTGTGGCTAAAATTAAGTTAGGCATTCATCAGAGGGACATTTTTAAATCATCACTGGACTGTGGTGAACACAAAAAGAGAGGCAGAATCCCTAATCAAGAGAAGAGGAAATTGGATGGGGAGGCTTGCGATCAGAAAAAGATAGACATAATGGTTAAAGTAGGGAAGGGTGACGCCCTTCCTGAACAGCAATGAGGCTCCTAACTTGGAATGTTAGGGGCTTAAACACCCCTAAAAAATGGAGCCTTATTAGGCGACATCTAGTAGTAAGCGAAGCAGACATTTTTCTTCTACAAGAAACAAAATTAGGAGGTACAGATCTAGTAAATTTTGGTAAGAATTTGAAGGTGTGGAAATGGTCTGGAGTGGAAGCGGAGGGTGCATCGGGAGGTCTATTAATCATTTGGAAGCCTCAATCTATGTTAGTGGAGAGCCTAAACTCGAGTCGCCACTAGATGGTTTGCAGGGTAAGGAGTTTGCATTCAAACCTTCAGCTATGTCTAATCAATGTGTATGGCCCTTCATTACGTATTCAAAAAAGGTAGGTTTGGCTAGAATTGGATGGGATCATTAGTGGGTTGGCTCAGGATTTCTGCATTATTGGGGGTGATTTTAATGCCATTCTTCGAAGGGAGGATAAGAAAGGAGGCTCCGGGAAAATATTGCAATCTCATTATGATTTTTGAAATTTTGTGGGAAGGAACGAGTTACTGGAAATCTCAACAGGAAATGGTTGTTTCACTTGGACAAACTGAAGGAAAGGGTTTGGCAGCATTGCAGAAAAATTAGATAGATTCTTCTTTAAAGGAGATTTGCAGCTCTTCCCCTTTACCTTTGAAAGCAAGATTAATCTGGGGGTTGGTTCTGATCATTACCCAGTGCAGCTCAAGATCGAAGGGGAGAAGGGCCTAGTGCATTTTCCTTTCAAATTTGAGATGATGTGGTTTAAGGACTCTCAAGTTATGGAAAATTTGGAAAAATGGTGGAAGGAGTGTTCCCCAGGGGGATCCTGTATGTTCAATGTGGTCACAAAATTAAAATATGTGAAACAACAGCTTAGGCAATGGAACAGGGAATGTTTCAGAAACATTTTCGCTGAAAAATTGCAAACAGAAAGTGAGCTTGGCCTCCTTGTGAAAGAAATCATGACTAAAGGGATGGACGATGTTTGTTATAAGAGAGAACAGGAGCTTTCCAAGCATTTACATGAGATTCTGGCAAAAGAAGAGATCTTTTGGTGACAGAAATCCAGGGAAGTCTGGTTAAAAGCAGGTGACCGAAACTCAAAATTCTTACACAATTCCACAAAGGCAAGGAGGGAACAGAATAAAATCTCTTGTATCAAGGATGCAGATGGTAGACTGGTGGAGGATGTAGCAGAAATAAGAGCCTCTACAGTTTCGTATTTTCATAACTTGCTTAATGATTGGGATGGGTCAAACCTTGAAGCTCAAAATGTCTCACTGAATGCCATTCTGAAACTAATATCCCAAGCTCAGTTTGAGGCCTTAAACTCTAGGTTCACTGAAGCAGAAATAAAGAAGGCATTCTTTGAAATGCAGCCAGAAAAATCTCCTGGGCCGAATGGGTTTCCGGCTGCGTTCTTTCAGAAATGTTGGGAGTTCGTGGGAAGGGACGTTTGGGAAGCACTAGAGGATTCAAGAAGCTCAAAAAGTGTCCTTCAGGAAGCCAATAACACTTTAATTGCCCTCATTCCAAAGAAGGAGAAACTGGATTCTTGGGAAGATTTCCATCCAATCTCTCTATGTAATACACTTTACAAAATTATTGCCAAAGTGATAGCTAATATGCTAAAGAAGATTTTACCTTCGATCATTTCTGAAGAGAAAACAGGTTTTATTCCTAGTCGATCAATAATGGATGGGGTAATTATTGCCCAGGAAGTCATTCACTCGATACAGAAGCTAAAAAAACTGGCGATGCTTTTGAAGCTGGACATCAAGAAAGCGTATGACAGAGTGAACTAGAGATTCTTGTTTAAGGTAATGGAAGCCTTCGGTTTTCAAAAGGAGTGGCTAGACTGGATGTTTCAATGGATAGCTTTCCCGCGATTCTTTGTGTTGGTCAACAGCTCTCCTGAGGGTTTCTTTATTGCATCCAAAGGATTGAGACAAGGAGACCCGTTATCTCCATTCTTGTTTATCATAATGGCAGAAGCTTTGGGGAGAACAATTGAAAAAGCAAGAAGGAATAACTAGAGAGAGGGCCTACAAGTTACTAGCAGTCTACCTAGTATTACTCATCAGCATTTTGCGGATGACACAATGTTGTTCGGTGTTGCCTCAACTAGGGAAGCACAAAGACTGAAAGGAATTTTAAAGGATTACTTTAGGGCTTCAGGGCAAGAGGTGAGTAAGGCCAAATCTAAGGTTTTTTTCTTTAATACTAGATGTCCTTGTGAAATTCAAATCTTGAGAATTTTAGGATTCAAGAAGGGTCAATTACGTTGTAAATACCCCGACCTCCCATTGGCTAAAAGAACCCAAAGTGGAAATATTTGGAACTCCTTGGTGGAACATTGCAAGGATCGGGTTTCATTATGGAAAAATAGATGGCTCTCTTGGGAAGGCAGAGTAACAATGTTGAAATCCGTCATCTCTGCTCTTCTTGTATTCATGATGTCTTGCCTCCAATTATCAGTTAGTTCGAGCAAGAGCCTGAATAGAGTGATGAAGGATTTTTTTGGAAAGGTAATTCCGATCAAAAGAAAATTCCCCTCATAAAATGGAAAAAGGTTTGTGAAAATCGTGAAAGAGATGGTGTTGGTTTGAGGAATCTGATTTTGCAAAACAAGGCATTGGGGGCAAAGCTGGCTTGGGCTATCCACTCTCGTCCTGATATGAAATGGGTGAAGATAGTGAGAGAAAAATACTTGAAAGATGATCCCTATGGCTTCTTGGTGGTGAAATATTTACCAATGGGATCCCGTATATGGAATTTTATCAAGCACTCCAGAGATCTTATTATCGACTTCCTCACATGGGAAATCAAAGATGGGAAAGAGGCTCTCTTCTGGGAGGATTCTTGGGGAGGGAATCCAACCTTGGCTGAAAATCATGTGCTTAAATGAGTCAGGGAAAGAACGGAGTATGCTTGGGGATCGAAAGTTTGTGATTATATTCACTTCTCGGATTCTTCTTCGGAGGGTCCATACGCGTGGAAATCGGTAAGGAATATGAATCTTGAAGTTCATGAAATGGAAGCATTTGAAAAAGTCTTAGCAGAAAGAAGGATTTGGTGCAGGCAGGGAAAGGACTGTCTGAGATGGGATGCGTCCCCTAGTGGTGTCTACTCAGCCAAAATTGGATATGCTATCATGTCTTCTTTAGAGGTAGGAAATCAAGTGATCCCAATGAGATTATGTTGGAATAAAGCATGTCTCCCAAAAGCAGGCATTTTCGCTTGGGCAGCAGCACAAGGCAGAGTTCTTACTAGGGATAGATTTATCAAAATGGGTTATCATGGACTGTCCAGATGCTCACTTTGCCATGAGTAGAGAAATAGAGGGTGTTAGAGCCTTTTTTGGTTGTCTTTCAGGTTCTGTTTGTGTTCCCTTGGTTTTCATTGCAAATCCTTGGCTTGTGAGTTTTATCTTTCATTTTAGCACGTGGGTTAAATGGGCTCCCATAAGGGTTGAGCCCAGTGTGCTAGTTTTCATCTCTCCGGTGGGGCGGCCTATGTTAGGGTTTTTCCTAGCTTTTCTTTTCCCCATTTTCGGGTTTTTAGTTTGATTCCCCTTTCTCTTTTGCTTGCCTTGGCTTTTCTTTTTTTTTATCAGAGGTGGAATGGATGCTTGAATGGAACTAGAACTTTTCCAAATTCTAAAGTTCTAGTTCCTGTTCATGCATCCGTCCCGATTCCAATTTCGCGTGATTGGAGTTTCTTTTCCTTTCTGCCCTGCGTCGGTCGCTGTTCGTTTTCCTCTCCGCATTCTTCCCTTTGTTTTTTTTGCTTTGTTTCCTTTGGCGGGTGCGAGATCGGAATGAGAAGAGGTTTTGGAACCTTTTCAGGGGTTCCAGTTTCTGGTTCTATTCCGCTCCTGTCTCCCTTCCTTTTTCTTTTGCAGAGGTGGATCCGGGTTGGGTTTTGGTCTCGGGTGGTCATTTTGTTTATCATCTCTTCCCCTGCCCTGGCTCATTTCTGTCTCTTTCAGTTCACAAAGCTCTAACTTGTTTGGTTCCCATTCTGCTGGCTTTTTGATTCATTGACCTACCTGGCCGGTACACATGCAACTTAAGTTATCCTTTATGCCCTATTTCTCATCGGCAACCAGCCCCTTCTTACCATTTTCACCGGCTCTGCCTTGCCTTCGGCATGACTTTTGGCTCTCGGGGTGACATCTCCGCGACTCTTATCTGTCTCCCCGAGGTCTTCTTTTCTCGGCCAGTGTTGGTTGCATCGGGGAGATGTCTCCCCGACCCCTTTGTGTCTCACTGACTGACTTTTCCCTTCGGTATGTTGGCGTCCGTTTAGGGTGTTATCTCGGTGAACTCCTCTTGGTCTCACCGACGTGAGCATATGGAAGTCTTCGACATGAGTTGTACCTTTTGTTGAAAGCTCTCAGAAATGTCATCTTATTACGTTGACCGGTGATGGAGGACTTAATGCTTCGGTGAGACTTTTATTTCAGTGTGTGGTCATGGCGATGGGGTCGTGTCTTGCCGACATCGGTTCAATATGTGGCTTTCGGTGAAAGTCCTAAATTCTCTCGGTGAACAGGTGTATAAAGGTCTCCTTAGTATAACAATGTAATGTCTACATAACCTCTCACTGAGGATTGCGTGCTACAGCGACATACATTTGGCAAGTGAATTCATCGGCGGGAGATGTTATAAGTCACGGCGACTTGAAATGATGTCTTTGATGAAGCTTGGTGAAATCTCTATGATGTCTCGCCGATGGTAGGTGACTATAACGACTGTGAACAAAGTGAAAGGATTGCTTTGGTGAGGGATATGCCCTTGTCTTGGCGAATGGATGGTACATAAAGGAAATACATTTCGATGAAGCATTTTGACTCTGTGTGATGTCTTCCTGAGTCCATCTTCTCTTGCCGATAGTGTGTTTGTTTGAGTGTCGCCATGACCTCCTGTCGAGTGAGCTTTCTCTCACCGACGGGGTGTTATTCTAAGTTGAAATCTCACGCCCATGTGCGCCCGGTCTCGCCGACTTGACTGCTTGATCAAACACATAGATCTTCGCCATGACGTCTGGCCGACCTGGCCATCTCTCCCCGACTCTATGGTGCAATCGGTATCCTTTGCGGACTTCACTGGGATGTTTCCCTGACTCGGTTGCCCCTTGTCGACTATGATGAGTGCTCGATGTAACATAAGATTCTCGGCCTGTGGTCTTCCCGACACCGCTTTGTCTTGCTGACGGTGGTTGCCTACCTTAATGGCTAATGATATTTAAAAGACAACCATCTGATCTCAGTGATCGACGGCGGAGATTCAAACATGCGCGCAGTCGGGATTTCAAAGGTGTTTGCGCGCGAAAATTTGAAACTTAGTGCATTCATGGTGGCAGATGAGAGGGTCGCTGGATCCATTGAACCAGCATTCATGGCAACGTGACTCTGGGACAAGGACGACATGGCTTGAGTGTGGGCGCGTGGATTTGGCAGCGGATTTGGTGCAGGTTGAATGATCTCTATCCGTGCGAGAATGTCCCCCCTAATAGAGATTCGACCAGAGGCATTTATGAGACCAGTGAAGCAGTTGGAAATAATGACTTGGCCTGCAAGCTATTTTAGGGTTTGTCCTAGTTAGCTGGTGATGTGTATTCTCATCTGGTCGATTGCTTGTTGCTCTCCCTATTCCTATAAAGGGAGAATTCATGGCCAGATGTGGGGGTTCCGAACTTTGGTGTTCTGTTCCACATTTTTCTGAGTTTTTGAATAGTTTGGGATAGATTAGGGTTTAGTTTTGAGTCATGATTTTGAGTCTATGGTCTGTAATGTTGAATTCCTCTGTAAATACAATCAGTTTGAGCAATGAAAACATGAAGATGCTTGTCTCTCATGCATGTTATCAGATTGTCTCCTTATTTGCGCACTTTTAATCATTTGAATGAATGCATAAGGTGTCTTTGTTCATCTTCTCATACTTCATGAGACTATGTTGTTTGTTGATAGGTCTGCTTCAAGGAAGCAGTTAAATCCTTTGAACAAATAGCAGTGATTACTTGTTTGCAGGTAGGATTCGGTAAGAAGAGTCTGGTTGCTACAGGAGCTGGATTTTCAGTGTAAGGCACTGATAGTTGATGTAAGGCATCAACAAAACAAGATCCATTGATAGAGGTCTATTTGTAGATGATTTCCCTTTGTTCTGTTTGACTTTGTGGCCCAAAACTAGGCACTAATTTGTCCCGCAGCCTGTTCCCCTCAGAAACAATTCATAAATCATTGAATATCCTTATTTAGTGTGTCCTACCTCCTGTTTGCTGCAAGTATTGTGTTACTGAGAATCTAGCCCCATTTGAGGTCCTCAACGCTTGGCATCAGGAGTTATCTACTATAAAAAGTAATGTTTGCTCTTGTTTGAGGCATTGTGTGGGTATACCCGCCCTGGTTCTGCAGAGCCTAAAGTGCAGAAGATCTCTTGATCTTGTCAGTTGGTCCAAGTCCTCTGAGCTTCCCTTGATTGGAGTTGGCTACTCCATAGGTAGAATAGGAGACCAACCTGGTTGCTCCACATTAAAAACAACCAACAGATTGGTGACTCCGCTGGGGACTTACTCAGAAATTCGGTTATAAGTGCCATATCAAAGAGTCATATTTGTTTGCCATGTTGGTGTTGTTCAAAGTTTGAAGGATTTTTGGCCTGGAGAAAGTTTTGTTGCAGTGAACCTGAAAGCTACAAGATCTATGGTGCTCTGTCGGATGGAACTCAGAGAAAGATTTACATGTAAGTGAGCTTCATACCATTTGAAGCTCAGTCCTCTGCAAAGAGGTGGCAACTTTGTCAAGGTGAACCTGTTGAATATTTGAAAAATAGTTCCATGGCTGCAACATTCTTAGGTATTCTTCATGCTTTTGAACATTTAAGAAAAAAAAACTTTATTCCCCTTTATTTGGTGAGATCAAGCACTAGCATCAAGGGAGGTTTGAATGTTGTAACTGGATAGTGTAGAGGGATAGGTTTCATTTGCAAAATTCTTTTCTGTCCCATTTCTCCCTCTACAAGCTATGATTCCATGCTTAAGGCAGAGTCTTGTCTTCATAAGAGGGCGTATGATAGTGAAAGATACTACCCTTTGGATTTTGATAAAATCCAGGGTTACCCACATGCTACCCCTAGGGGAATCAATAAATATTTACCCAAATTTAAAGGTGGTGTTGAGGATTCAACATCAAGACATATGTAGTGTTTTATTGATTTCATTGGAGACTATCAGGTTGAGAAGGAGGATGTGGTCATGAAGCTATTTGTCAGATCTTTAGAAGGTGTGGCCAATGATTGGTTTACTTGCTTACCTGTGCACTCCATTGATTCATGGTATCAGCTCAAGACTTTGTTCCTTGATACCTTTGATGATGCTTCATCAGATGATGAGGAAGTTGTTTTTGAACAACTTGCAGAAGTGATGCCCCAAGCTGTAGATCAGAGGTTGAGTCTCCCAAGCCAAGAACCTGAAGAGGAATATTAGTTGGACTGGCTCTTTGAAGAAGGGAAGTGTGATAAAAAATGTGATGAAACAATTAAGCAGTTCAAGTGCACAAATGAGTGCAGTCTTGACACAAGTCTTCATGAGAAGACAAATGAAGTTGCTAATGCAAGGAGTGCTCTAGAGGATATCAGGTTTGACTATGAGGATGTGGGGTTTCACTCTCATGAAGGTAATCTTTTTGAAGATACCTTGGGATATCCTGATTTGCTGCTTGGTTTTACATCCAGTCCCGGTGGAGGTCAAGAAGAGGAAGAAGTGGTTGAAAGGGTAGGACAAAACATTGACCTACTAAGTTGTGAACAAATATCAGATTTGTTAGCCACCGAATATCAAAGGTTTGCACACAACAACTCTAGGTTGTTGTGGGCAACTCATATCGGTCTTGACAATGAGGACCTGCAGGATGCAAGGTATGATGCAAGTGATTCCGATGCCCCTTCTAATGGTGATCTTATAGATCATGATGACACTGATTTCAGTTTGAAATTAGATTGTGCTTCTGAACTAGAGTTGCTCAATGGTGAGCAAGATTGGGATGATGATGACAGTTGGACAGCCCATGAAGATGAGTTAGAATCCTTTGGTGACTCTCATTGCCAGCATGACGAAAAATAGAGCCAAGTGAAAAGAGGAAGTGGGAGTAGTAGTTTAAACCATCATTGCACTAATGATGTGCCTCCTACTGAAAATGATATAGAGCAGTTGCAAGATGTGTTGAATGGTGAGTGTATCCCTTTGTATACACTTGATGAAGTTTTCATAGAATGTGACAATATGTAGAGCACTGGAGCTAGTTATTTTCAGCTTCAGGGTAATGTAAATAGTGAATATGATAGCTTGTTGTCACATAACAGTCAGCATTTTGGAAGTATGCCCGACTTTCAAATGCATAAGGATCATGTACATGTTTATAATGATGAATATGACAGCCTATTGAGAGATACTAACATGTTTTGTCAAGTAGCTAATTATGATTAGACTGTGTTTTTATGTGGTTTCAATCAGTATTTACATGTATTACCACATGATACAAAATCAAAGAATCAAGAAGGTGGTAATGATGAAGTTTATTGGATCTGGTTACCAATTGAAGATAAGACTAAACAGAAAACAAGTTTTCACTTGCAAAGAGGCAATCAAATACTTGTGTCTGCAAAGGTGCATTCATTTATATTGTTTGTAGTTTGGTAGAGGCAAGCACAAGTTAGGGAATTCCAGCTCATTTAACAAAATTGTGTTTGATAGAGGTAGGTGTTGGCCCTCATTTTCATTTGGTGGCCTAGTGTCATCAAATGAAATAAAGAATCAACAATGTGACTCTTGAATTGCTTGTTCATGGACAATTCTTGACGTGGTGCTTCATTTGAAGCATTTCTTTTTCCATGAACATTAGGTTAGGTTTTTGCTTTTCTGGTCAGTTTTGTTTTGCTGTGTCTGTTAACCCTGTTCGGTTAGCTCCTGGTCTATTTTTCATTTTTTGTTTTGGTCTACTCTCCCAGTGATCTGAATTCTTGCTATGCTCACAGGGGCATACATTCCCAACTGGAGCCTATGTTAGAGGCTTTTTTGGTTGTCTTTCAGGTTCTGGTTTTGTTCCCTTGCTTTCTATATCAAATCCTTGGCTTGTGAGTTTTATCTTTCATTTTAGCACGTGGGTTAAATGGGCTCCCACAAGGGTTGAGCCCAATGTGCTAGTTTTGATCTCTTCGGTGGGGCAGCCTATGTTAGGGTTTTTCTTGGCTTTTCTTTTCCCCATTTTTGGGATTTTAGTTCGGTTACCCTTTCTCTTTTACTTGCCTTGGTTTTTCTTTTGTCTTATTGGAGGCGGAATGGATGCTTGAGCGGAACTAGTACTTTTCCAAATTCTGAAGTTCTAGTTCCTGTTCACGCATCCGTCTCGGTTCTGATCCTGCGTGATTAGAGTTTCTTTTCCTTTCTGCCCTCCGTCGGTCACTAGTCATTTTCCTCTCCACATTCTTCCCTTTTTTTTTTGCTTTCTTTCCTTTGGTGGGTGTGGGATTGGAATGAGAATAGGTTTTGGAACCTTTTTAGGGGTCCCAGTTTCAGGTTTTGTTCTTCTCCCGTCTCCCTTCCTTTGTCTTTTGTGGAGCCGGATCCAGGTTGGGTTTTGGTCTCAGGTGATCATTTTGGTTTTCATTTCTTCCCCCGCTCTAGCTCTGACTCTGTCTCTTTCCTAGTTCTGGCTCCGACTTTGTTTGGTTCCCATTCCACTGGCTTTTTGATTCATTGACCTACCTATCCGGTACACATGCAACTTAAGTTATCCTTTATGCCCTATTTCTCATCGGTAACCGGCCCCTTCTTACCATTTTCACCGGCTTCGCCTTGCCTTCGGCGTGACTTTTGGCTCTCGAGGTGACATCTCGGCGACTCTTATCTGTCTCCCCGAGGTCTTCTTTTCTTGGCTGGTGTTGGTTGCATCAGGGAGAAATCTCCCTGACCCCTTTGTGTCTCATTGACTAACTTTTCCCTTTGGTATGTTGGCATCTATTCGGGGTGATCTCTCGGCGAACTCCTCTTGGTCTCACCAACGTGAGCATTTGGAGGTCTTCAACATGAGTTATAACTTTCGTTGAAAGGTCTTGACGATGTCATCTTGTTACACCGATCGGTGATGGAGGACTTAATGCTTTAGTGGGACTTTTATTTCGATGTGTGGTCATGGTGATGGGGTCAGGTCTTGCTGACAGCGGTTCAATATGTGGCTTTCGGTGAAAGTCCTAAATTCTCTTAGCAAACAGGTGTATAAAGGTCTTCTCAGTATAACAATGTAATGTCTACATAACCTCTCACCGAGGATTGCGTGCTATAGTGACATTCATTTGGCAAGTGAATTCATC
>VDFB02027681.1:0-48855 GCA_007258455.2 Sequoia sempervirens | reverse complement strand
CACAGTATCGTTTTAAGCCGGTACCTCGATAACAACAATGTAGCTTACTTCATTATCAACCCACCTACCTAAGTACAACCCTTGCTCGACACAGATCTGTCTTCTTGGTGGGCGCTTAGTTATAAAACGTTTTTCATACCTGCACACTAACAACACAAGCAGGAGGAAGAATCATGTGTTTACTATTGTCTTCTTTGTTGGGTTTAGATGGATTCGGGGGTCCAAAGACCAAGGTTCGAAACATCACAGACAAGCCCTTGTATGTGCAAATTCGGGTGGGTGCCATTCTGAGGAAGGCCTACAGAGTGAAGCCTGGTTACAGCAAAACCCTAAGTTGCAGCAAAATATGCACTAAGTATTCTCCACAAGGTCACAGCACATTTTATTACGATGGAAGCTGCGAGCCCTATGTGTGGATTCACACTACTAGTTTTGGTGCCTGGTCTAGTGCTAAACAGCAGTATGTGAGCCTCTCTGACTTGGAGGCTTGCAGAGTGCTCAGCGTTTGCCAGGACTCCATGAAAGCAGCTTTTTCTGTAATCAGGATTTACAGATGAAAGACTTTTTCACTTATTTTGTTTTTTCAGGGGATGGAGGATTCTATTTTTAAGGTTTTCGGTTGAGCTATTGAAATAATTTTTGTTCTGCTATTGTTGCTTTTATGTTATGCTTTTCAAGGGAGAGAGATGTACAGCGTCCATTAGTTTCTGTGTCTTTGTGAAAGGGTTTTGGCATCCACTTAATATATGCACTGTTGTACATGTCTGATGCGCCTTTAATTGCAAAAAAGTTAGCTTATTAGTTAATTTTGATACACAGAAGTTGATTGATGCATTGCTCAACTTTTGGTTATGGAGTATGTTACAGCAGTCTCTTTTGAAACAAATTAATTAGCTCAGGTAATATGCATTTTGCAGAATACTTAAGATTTTGAAATGAAAGAGCATGGCCTATTTTGAAATAAATAAGCTTTAGTTGGAACAAGTTTTTCAGAGTCTATATATTATTTAAAATAATGCTTCTAGAATTAGCTGTATATGTTTTTGTCTCAATGTTTTATTTTCAATCAGATTTAATGATGTCTCAATGATTTATTTTCAATCAGATTCAATGATCTTGATGTTTAAAATGATGTTTTTAAAATCTAACTGTATATCTTTGTGTCTCAACATTTTGTTTTCAATCACATCCATCAAGGTTACTTAAATTTGTGTTGTTTATGCTTAGCATTGTGCATGCATCTATCCAACGTTGACCCATAAGACACTCTGTCTTGTATTATAAGCAAGACATCAATGGTGCACAATTTTTTTTTTCAAATGTTGTCCAACAATTTCTGATAAACACAGTTTAGAAAAGAACCAAAAAAAAATGAAAGAGTGAGGAATCTCCATAAACAATGGTTCATGAATGTTTTCAAATGAAACAGGATGGTTTGACTTGGGGTGGTATGAGTCAGCTGAACATCATTTCCATGTGATTAGGGTATTCATAGTTATAAAAGAAAGGTTTTTCTCAACTACCACTCAAGAACGTTGAACTTGACAAGAAAATCAGCTTCAATGAGGTTTGTAGGAAAGCTTGAGCTCAAGGCTTAGAGTAACTCTTGAGCACTTAGCCTGCCCATCCCCAAACAAAACAAAAAGAAAAGAAAAACCATTTGGTCGTAGTATTATGAAAAATGCTTAATTTTATTCATTCATTCCATCACCTTGATACGTATTTAAAGAGGTGAGGAGGCGGTAGAAAGCGGTTAAAAGGAAGCAGAAACAGTTTAACTGCCTCTTAACTTCCTACGCTAAACTAATGCCTATGCTAACAATGTAATACAATAATATATTACGCGAACACGTAGCATGCTTAAAGACTTGCAGATGCTAATGATTGTGCTTTGCTAGAAGTATTGAAGCAATTTTTGTTTTTGTTATTTGCAGTCTTAGAATGGTTTTGGGTGGTGATTGTTTAAAACTTTTTCTCTTACATTTAATCATATTCCTTAGTTAATTGAAATTCAAAATGGTCACCTTGAATTTTCTGAAATACAGCAAAAACTGAAAAGCACTATCAGTCAAAGATCTTTCATTCAGTCCAATTTAAAAGCTATCTTTCAAAGTAAGTTGCATTTGAAGTTTCATTATATTTTGTGGTTTACAAGCCTGTGGACAGTTTTTCTTTTAATTTTTTTTTATAAAATAGAAAGATGTTATTAAGGCCTGCAGGAGTATACGGCTGCCGCCAAGTGCTACCATTAATGTGTGGATAGACAGTACGAAGGCGTGTGACGACTAAGCAAGTACGCCATTCTTCGGACTGACGGGACGCGTGGCAAAAGTCTCCAAAGCTTTTAAAGCTTAGTTTCATGTTTTTTTTGGGGTTCTGTACTCGTCACGTGAAAGCAGTTTTTCATGATTTTTTAAATCATTCCTTTAAAGTTTTTCGTTTGTCCTTCAATCATGGTGAATGCTCCGTGGGATTTCTAATTAATCTCTCTCTCTAGATAAAGTAGGCCCCTCCCTCTTTCTAGAAAATGGTCGTATGTATGTGGGTTTTAAAGTTGTTTTGGTAAGAAGTATTGAAGTATGTATGTGGGTATTGAAGTTGTTTTCCACTCTTGGTCATATGGTGAGCCTTCTAAGGTTGCAAGTTACTTTTTAGTTTCTGTCGTAAGGCATTTGGTATGTAGCATCAGTCAATCATATTGTTTTATTTTAACATATTACTTTCTATTTGTATAGTTTGAATTTTAAAACTTATTTTTTATATTTGAAAATTAACATTTATCTTTTATTTTTCTTTTTTCTATTCGTGCGAGTAACTCTGTAAATCATTTTTTTTTTTAAAGGAAAATAAGAAGGCATAGATTGATTAAATAAAAAATGAGAGATTAAAGCTGGCAGTTGGGGGTACAAAATCCATCAATGCATAGTTAATGCATTAAATGGCATCTGGCTGGAGAAGCCATTGGAACTGGGTGGCTATGCGTGGTCAATGTACTTTGTTTATTTAATATAGATTAAAGTCCAGCAAGTTACTATGGGTCGCTATTCAAGCAAATTAAAAAAAACTTGAGTTACATAATAATTTTGGCCGAGCTATTATAGTTAATGGATTAAATGCCATAAGGGAAGCTGCTAGAAGCATCTACAGAACTCTCCAGGGCAGTAATGCAGAGTAATACTAATGTTCCCCTATCTACTAATGCCATAGCCATGGTCACTGTCACCATTTCGACATTAGTCCGCTGGTATAAGCATTGGCACCATCAGCTTGAATGAAGAGGTAGGGTTTGTATGCAAAATATGTTTTACTTTTGATTTTACTGAGAGAATAGAATGACATACTGCTAAAAAATGACTTTCTCTTTGAATATATTGCTCTCTTAATGCTTTATTGCCATTGTTTGCCATACGATTATTAAGGTGGGTATTAGCCTTGAAGTTTTGGTTCATAAAGAACTTTTGTTGTTGTTCTCTTTGAGATAGAAATGAGGAAAATTAAGAACAAGGAACTTATCTGCATCCAACTAGAGAGTTTAGGTCAATGAACTTTGCATTCCAGACAAAATTGACTGACTAAAAGCAGGATATAATATTTCTTATAAATAGAAGAATATTAATCTACTATGCATATAGTATTGATGGTAGAGTGACCAACCGTTAACTAGCAACTTAGAGTAGAAGGATCTCGGTCAGGAAAGGGAAGAGGAGTGAGAAGGTCAATCCTTATAAACTAAGTACGCCTAACATGTGGAAATTTAATAATAATCTTGGGAGCCAACACCATTGTTCTCTGATGTTAGATTTATGCTAGTTTTCTTAAGCATGCCTAAAATCAACTTATCATTATGCCATTTAAAATTCTAGGGGATAAAGATGCATTATTTTCCTGCCAATTGATAATGATTTGTGTCTTGAAATCACTATTTTATGCTTAAAACTTCAAATATAAACAACATTACGTTCATGTTAGTATGATTTTTTCCTCCTTTCTTCTTGTTAAGTAGAGGGAACAGGGTAAAATGCTAAATGTTGTTAAATTATAATTTGTTGGACAGTGTGTTTGATTGATGTATGCTTATTTATCTCAGAGTGAAGTGTCTCCCATACTTCTTGAAAAATGCTTTATTCAAGGGTTTTCTTATATTTTTAATCTAGCTTCTTGTTTTGATTTCAAGGTTAGTATAAAGAATCTGGCCATTTAATGTTTATTTTTACCTTGTATCTACAATATTGCAACACAAAAATTCTTGATGCTTCTTGTATAGGATTTTCACTAAGTTGATCCTCACATGTTGTGTTTATGTATTGTCTTTGTCCTTAATAATACCAACCTTCTACATTTTTGTTGCCAAACTTATTTACAAATTAAACTTATTATTTGGTTTTTCTTAGAATTTTCAGAGTTTGCTGTTGTTGTTTCATCAACGTTTATTGTTGTCATTTCATAAATTTGGGGCACCAACATCACAAGGAGCTGTGAACCAGAATTAGAGCCAATTAGGGAGCTTTGATACATCATTTATTGCATTTTTTGGTATGTGATCGACATTCATAATGAGTGCACCAACTTGGGTGGCCAAATTCAACACAATTTATTGTTGATCAAGCTTTGTCTAGCCTTTGCTCCAACTTTACAGTCATGCTATAGTTGTATCACTTCACCTCTAGCTGTAATAACAACTCTACAGGGCTTTTGGGCATGTTTTAATGACCGTACAAGTCTGATTTTCAACATCATTGCCTACATCTGCTATCCATAAATCTATACAGTGTCTTATGGGACATCAATAAATTATTCTAAGTCTAAAATTTTGTTTCCAACTTGTCTATCAATCAATATATTTGTTCCAATTGATGCAAATCAAGTAGAATCAGTTTTCAAAAGGTTACAAGTTGATATTTGATTCAAATCTAACTATTTTTAACAGCCTAGAGTTTCATACTTGCTAATTAAATGCAATAGAGTGATATAAGCAAACTTGATAATTATAATATAAAGAATACTGAAATCTATTTGCATGCACGCTTAGATTAAAGTTTCCCAATGTTGATGAATTATAAATTGAACAAAGAGAAGCAAAGGTAATAAAAAGAAGTAAAAAACCCTTATTTGTTAGACTAAAATGATTACCAAATACTTTTAGCTAAATAATGAAAAAAGGATTACAAAAAAAAGTGTTAAAATGCATGAATAGAAAAATAAAACTGACTATTGGACTAAAGCTACATAGCCACATGGAAAACAAATATGCAAAATTTTAGGTGCAAATAAAACTATGGATGAATCAGAAAAAAAATTATTTTATACCCACATTTTGGCACCATTACAATATAAGTGGTTGCCCCTAGTTGTAACAGTTATGTAGTTGTAGCGAAGCACTCACTCGTATTATTATGGACCATACAAATATCATGTCTTTGATACACCATTCCATATAAATATACTTAAAAATTGATATTTATATAAAGCTTCCATTTTCGAAAGGGAACCATCACCCCCAAAGCAATGAACATCTAGCTGCACAACACAAGAACCTACAAATTGCAACTCTCTTACTTCATTGAGAAGGTAAAAGCTAGGGTACCACAAATCCACTTGCAAGAAAAATGTAAAATAGTTTAGACTAAACTAAAGAAAGATTAAAATAGAATTTAATGCTAGCCTCATAAAAGGAAAACCTTAAAATGTTTTGCACAAAAAAATAAAAGGAAGTTCTTAGTAATACCAAGTGACCAACCAAAATGGCTGCATTTGACAACAAATATCACCAAAAACATTTTAAAAAGTCATCAAAAATAGTGAAACAAATTCCAACAACATAAGTCTTGCCTATAAAATTGAAATGTTGCACCATTAACATAGAATCAACAATGAATACAGTTACAACAAGTTACTATTGCAATCATTGAATTTTCTTTCGAAATATTTGCTTGTCCAATCAAATTGTATTGTTTAAAATATTTTTGAAAAGTGAAAAGCTTGTGTATTTTTGAAATGCTTGTTAGCAATTGTATGTTTCATGTTTACAGATAACATATTATATGTCATGGGTTGTGGTCATTTGTCTAATTTTTTCCTCTAATAGGAACCATTGCTTGCAATTAGAGTTAGAGGCAAAGATCTATATGACTGTAAATATTCTTTGGTTGTTGAACAAGAAACTGGAAGGTCAGATTCTCGCATTATTCGTCTCTTTTCTTTCCAATGAATTTTAAGTCTTTCAATGTGTGTAAAAATTATGCCTTGGAAGAGTTATGAGCATATATTTTCTCGATTTTGTTTTGCTACTTGGCACAACAACCCTAATATTTATTTGCTTGTAAGCAAATCTAATTAATGTGCTATGTGAAACATTGCATATGAATTTCACATAGCACATGAATTGCATATCACATGATTGCAATAGTGCATATCTTTGACAACAACATTATTGCAATCAAATGCTTGCAAAGGTCACTTGCTTATCAGCATAAATTAGCCAAATTCAAACAATTGGCATAATTTTTTACGGACATTCGAAGAATCAAATTTCATTGGTAAGAAAAGAGATAAATCGTTTGAAATTCTCACCCTGCAGTCTCTTTTTCAAGAATCAAAGTATATTTGCACATGAGAAGTTATTATAAATGTTATGTTGAATGCATGTTTAATGCATTAAATGCAAATTGTGTGACAAAAGAACAATGGAAAAGCTCGATAGCTTACTACACTCAACATTTAAGGTAACTACTTTCAAATTTTTTAAGTATTACATTCAAACTTGTATTTTGTGCCTCTTCAAACAACATTCAAATAAATTTTATAGGTTTATAGCACTCTAAAAGCAGCAAATGCATTTTCCAATCCATTTCATGCATACTATCCAAAATGCTATTACAAATTCATCACTTATGGCACACTCAAGGAGAAAACTGGTCACTACAATCAATGCGACCAAGAAGTCACTTACACATATTGTTTGCATCTGAAAACTATTATGATATTTTAACACTTTATCTCAAATTCTTCAATAACTATTTCTCTGATACTAAGCATACTATTGATACTGCAGGGATCGAAGAATGGCAACAAGGAGAAAACTACACACTAATTACTCACTATATTGCTGGACTTGATGTTTTTTATTCCAATTTTGTTGCATTCCCATGTTAGAATTGATAAAAACTATGTTCTCGTTATTTATGCTTCCAAACATACAACAAGTCACATCATATATTACATTTTTGATCTAACAAATAACAGTGGCGTTTATGTTAATCATTTGCTTCCCACTATATATAGTTTCTAATCACCAATATTATGTTCGCAAAATTTTGAATGAAAAAGACAAAAATGTAGAACCACCAGTAACGAAAGTTTTAGTGACTGGATTTTTCTTGCTAATATTAGAGTAATTTGTTTTGACTTGTTTCTCTACAACTTTTGCTTTATTTATATTTTATCAATTTTATACTTTTAAACAAAAGGAGTTTAATATGCATTATCTAGAGATTGAATACACATACATCATGTAAATGCATAGTTTAGCATAACATAAATTTTGTTTATTTATCTCTATTTATAGTTAAAACTTTGTTTTAGGGATTTTGTTTGTTGATTTTATTCTACTGAAAAATTTGCAAGGCTACGCTGCCTATAGACAAATCCAACAACTGTGACCCTATCAATTTCTCATTGATCTAATTTTAACAAAACTAAAAGCAATACAAATTCTAAATTTAGTCACCACATTTTTATCTGCTTTCTCCTCTGAATCTAAATGCATTACGCTTTCTAGCAGGAACTCGACGCTTGCATCACTTGTTAAGATATAATTTTTGTTTTTCGAGATCAGTTCATTCGACTTTGGTTGTTGTTTTATATAGTCTAGATCATGGGTTTGGTGCCCAATTCACCTATCGTCTGGAATAGGGATTGTTGTGCATTGCTTTCAAGATTATATAGTGAGCTCAATATGTAAAGAGCTAAGCTCTAGGTCGCTGAGCTAAACTCTCAATTTTTCTTGGTAAGAAAAGAAAAAAAAAAGAGATGAGATAACTTTTGTATTTAAAGGAGTTTTCCAACATTTTTTTTGTTTACTTTTAATGTTGATATGTGGTGGTGAGGTCATTTTTTGACAACAATGTTTTTGTTCTCAATGTCCAATCTTCATTTATAGACCTTTTCGATCATTTTTCTCACTGATTTGGTAACATTTTTTAGTTATTTTTTAAAAATGTCTAATTTCTCAAGTATAATTCATATCTAGCATTAGAATTATATTATTTTGTACACAAATTTTTATCTTTTCTTATTTTTTATTGTTGGGAAGTGAAAATTATCTATTGCTACTCTAAATTGCAACATGGATACCAATGTAGCTAGAAATTTGTTCAACTTGTTGGTGTGATCTTTATATTGACCAATAAGGTTAGTGACATCTCTATTTTGATGATTTTCACTATAGAGCTACCCTATTCAACAACCAAATGTGAGTTCAAGATATATGATGGATCTTAAGATTCTAAAGTGCTTTATAGTTGGATTATTGACATGAAGACTTAGTTCAAGTACCAGAAAGTCCATGATGTAAATAAAGCCCTTTTTGTAAAATTGAAGCTCTCAAGTGTCACTAAGGTCTTGGTCACTAAAAGTCAAGATTCTTAAAGTCTTATAGACAAAATGGATCAACTTAACAAAACTTTGAAGGAGACATAGTACCCTTCCAACTATGAGTAGGATTTGCATATCAAATATCTTTGTTTGTAATAAGGATGTCAAATGGTGATGGATGATTACACCTACCAATTCAACTACCGATATTACTCTTAGTGATAGATCTAGCTTCCTCTCTCATTCTCAAGGTCAAAAGAATATTACAAGAACACTTATTTAGGGAGTTGAAGTATACTCCCCTTGTGACAATTGATGTGGTGTTCAATCAAATGCAATTGGTAGAAGAGGAATTTTCTTTCTAATCCAAAGTGTCCCAACCTTCATTTTCTCCTAGTAGTTCAAAATCATCTACTCAATTGCAAGTATTCAACAGAGGAAAAGTATTTTTGTTCTCCTAATTCTCATTGACCTTCTTTTAATGCCAATAATTTTGGTAAATTTTGTAATTATTCTAAGAAAGGGGGATAATAAATTTGATTGTTTTAGGTTAAAGAAAAAGGCATTGAGTGTATAATCACTTGATGAGGAAACACTAGCCATTCCTATCAATACTTTTGGAAATTACAATTGATGTTGAGTTGAAAGGTTAATTGAATAAGCTCACCTTGATTAATTGTCATCCTACTTCAGAGATTTATGGTAGTTTCTTTGTCGCTCATGCCTACCTAACACACAATTTTTTAGTGGATTGTATCATGTGAAATGATGGAAAAATGGGTTAGGATGCTTTCATATGGTTTAGGACATAGAGTACACCCACTTTCTAATTATTTCATTCAATGATAACCCTAGAGATCTCAATCCAATGAAGAAAGGGGAAAGAGGTCTTGCAATAGGGCTGTCCTAGGGACTGATCGTAAACAAATGAGGGGTTCACCACCAAGCTAAGGCTTGGAAAGACAAATGAAATGAAAGATATAATGCTAAACCCTAATATGATGCAATGCTTCACAAGATGACCTAGAAAAGTATGTAAAACAAAAGAAAAAGATGCAAGATGAACTGTGTGCATCTAGAAATATGAAGATGATTGGACAGAGCTTAGAAATGCTAAAAATAGTGACTTTAATGTCGATTGGTACTCATATGCTAGGATGGGTGAATCAATCCCAAATCTGGGTTTTTGTATAGAAACAAGAATCTGGAAAATGGGTATCCAAATCTATAAAAACCTGAAAATTGACCTAAACTGAGACTCATATGCCAAAACTGGTGTATCAGTCCAGTTAGGGTTTTTTGAAGCTTCGAAGTCTGAATCTAGTCTTCAAGGTCTGCTCTGTGTTTCCTAATTAATTTTCGGCTATGAAACCTTGTTTTGCAACCTATAGAAGTCCTCCAAGTATCTCCAATGCAAGGTGACAACTTTGACAACTTTAGGCACTTTGAAAACTTTCTCCAAACTTTATCTTTAATGTATCTTCAACTTAAACCTGCAAATCAAACACTAAAGAGGGTAAAATGTTGTTTTGTTAGTGGATAGGGGTTTTCCTTTCTGAAACCCCATTTTTGTAATCAAACTTTGAAATGAAATGGTATAAGAATGGATAATGATGAATGAACAAAATATGATGTTGCAACTCACCAAACCCTAGAAATAAGAGGTTGCAAACATGTATGAGATGGCTCCAATGGATGTATATCTTGAGTGAAATGCTAGCTTGAACCATGAAACCCTACATCACAATTGTTATCTCAAAAACACACATGATGTATGAAGTCTTTGACATGATGCTTAATACTTGAATAATTCTCTAAAATGATTGATAATTTTCCCTTGAATGCTCTTGAATTCTCTTATAAACACTTGAATGCTCTTGTGAAATCAAAATTTCTATGAGGATGCTCATTCAACTTGCTAGGTCACTTAATAGCTTGTTAGGAGAAAATGAGTTGAAGAAATTTGTATTCATACTCAATTATGCAAGAATTCCTAAAATTACAACACTACAAGCCGACATCAGATCTAGGAGGATAAAATCCCACCAAGAATTTGAATTGATATTAATTTTGGGCCACACGAGACTCATACGCCCAAGGTGGTGAATGACTCCCATTAGGCATAATTTATGGGACCAAATTCAAAAACGCTTAGAAAGGTCTAAAACCAGGATCGAGACCCAAAAACCTAGGTGGGACTTATACACCCAAAGTAGTGTATGAGTCTCAAATCACTAAATTTGGGCCATACAACCTAAAAACACCTGAATTATGATTAGATGTTGATTTGTGTCGAGCTTATCCTCAAAAAGATGCATTAAATGAGGCTTGTGAATTCAAAATTAGGCTAATTAAAGCATAAAGAAGCCCAATTATTAAATAAAACCCTAGAAAAGTGTGAAAGTGTGTTACAACACTTTACAACACTCCAAATAAGGTATCAATAAGCTCATTTAGTTCACAAGGGCCCAATACCTAATGTGAATATGTTAGACACATTGCACCACTAAATCAAGGCCATGTTGAGGGGGGCCTTTTTTGTCATTACATCTAGCCCCCACTTTAGTGAGAGGAGGAACTTGCTTCTGACTCACACTAAATTAGACCAACGCATACCAAGAGGGGTCCAAATGCACCAATGCTAGTAAGATAGGACATCCATGATCAAGAGGGTTGCACAAGCCCCCAGGACCAAGGTCCTATGGCAAACCAACATAGGCACAAAAGAACATGCATGAAAATTATATAAAGAGCAACAACAAGGCACAAGCATACACTGCCAAAGACAAGGAAAGAAGAAAATTAAAAGAAGGGGTGGATCAAGCTTCAACCATTTGTCCATCACGATGTGGATCAAATCTAGGCTATTTGTTCAAAAAATGCACACTCACTTTGAGGCACTGAAGCTTCAAGTTGTCCGCTGGGTGAGAAATCCAAGAAGGTGAGACACATAAACACACAATTGATATGCACTCACACACACACGCAAGTAGCTAAGGGAAATTCATGCCTCAGATTGGCTTCCCAACAACCCATACCAAAGTTATACCTCCTGATAACTTTGATAAGGCGCCACGCAAAAAAATGAACTTTGAGCTTCATAAGGCAAGTAAGGGTTCGTATGCTTGGTGTGAGATGAGGAAATGTCAGTGAGGGTTGATTACGCTTGATTCATGATGAATCGAAGCATGACTTCACTAAACAAACTTGCATCTACAAACAAGAACATTCAAATCAGAAATCTAAACTACGCATTTTACTGAAATTGAAAGCTATAAACTAAGAAACTAGTTAAATTCCTAATCTAACCCATCTAAAACTTATCCTATTTAGGAATTGGTGTCGTGTTGACGTGAAATGATGACCCTTTCCCAATCCCATGATTAGTGAGCCAATTTTAGTCGCTTCCATGGAAAAGAATTGATGAAACCATTGTGATTGATGTATGAAAACCTAGTCTATGCTAAAATTGAACATGATGCAAGCAAAGTTACCATGATTTTATGCTAAAAATGCATTGATTATGATATTGCTAAGCTAATCTAAGCTAATTCTAAGTTAAAAGATGAAAACCCTAATTTATAAACAAGCTAAGATGGATGCATGGAAGCCATTAATGGATGCTCTAAGCAATGATGCAATTAAAATTAACTAAGCTAAGCTAAAAAGTGAGTGAATATGAGTGTGGGTGCATATGAGATTCAACATCATAAGTTTTCAATTGAAAGATGGATGAGATTCAACAACATAAGTTTGCTCTGAAAAATATGGATCCATTTGTCTCCAAATAGTGACCTATTTATAGGAGAGCAAATGAGGAATGAAGGGTTGAGATCAAAAGGTTTAATCAATGGTCCAAGATGAAGGAGATGAGAGGCATGGATCATGGATTCTCATCAACATATGAGAATGCATGATGATATTCTAATCAAGGGTTCACACTTGCCTCAAACAAACACACTTTTGACTTGCTCACATAGGTCAAAGGTGACTTGTTCAAAAGGTTGAAGGTTAAAACTTGTTTAAGAAGCCAAGTGAAAATATCCCTTTTCAAATGATGAAGGAATAAGAATATTCTTTAGAATATTCCTTTGGGTGAGGAAAATCGCAATTTTACAAATTAAAACAAAGTTTTAATTGTGCAAAAAGGGGCATAAGGAATATTCCATGAGAATATTCCCTTTGCTTAGAGGAAAGTTAGTTTAATTGCTAATTAAACAAGGTTTAATCATGCAATTTAGGGGAATGGAAGAATTAAAGTGATATTTATTAAATTAAAAGATTTAATAAATGGGGAGAAGTGAAATAATATTGAATTAAATAACTTAGGGTTATTTAATTAAATAAGATCACTTAGGGAATTAAATTAAATATTTTGATTTATTCAATTTAATGAGATAAAACGTTAGCATGAAAAGGGGTGAATTAACCCGATTAAATTAATTAGACCAATGGATGAAAATGATGCAATTAATTAAATAGCTAGTATATTTAAATTAATTAAGCGAAAAGAGGATGGGTTAAAGAGGAAATGATGTTAGTAAATTTGTTTTGAATGTACGATAATAATTAGGGCATTTTTTAGTGTCTAGATTTTTCCCCTCTTTGAAGCGAGGTACCTGCTACTTTGGTTCAAAGAATAACGCTTTTCAAATTAAAATTGCTACTTAAATCAAAATATATATATTTTTTAATTTTTTAGATGCCCCAACGGAAGAACAAAGTTGACTCCCTACCCCCACGAGAAATTGGGCGGATATTTCAAAATTTGGGTTGATTTCTTGACAAAGGTTTAAAGGTTGCCCCAAGGGTCCAAAAAGGCTCCAAGATGCAAGAATAATGCAAAAAATGCAAAAAAGGATGCAAAATAAGGTCCAAATTTGCAAAATTGGTGAAAATGATAATAAACCCTATCTTCAAGGTTAAATTAGGGAAAAAAGCCCTAATTTTCTAGCTTAAATAAGTCAAGAAGGGTCATTTTCAATTCATTTGTGCATTCACACCTTAAGGAATTCTTGCGATTTGAGCTCTAACCCTTTGATAAAATGGCACACCGAGAGCTTCCCAAGCACATCTCCGACCGAGTTCAAGAGTTCTAGTGGCTTCTAGGCACAGGACCACCGGTATGTAACTCCAAACTTGATTTGAAATTTGAATTTTCGATGCATTTATTACATTTTGAAGTTCAAACTTTGGCGGCATCGCTATATAGTGATGCCCAAATTGAAATCGGTGACACCTAGATGAATTGTAGCGATGCATATTTATATGGCGACATTATTCGTGATTTAAAATTAGGGTTTCTAATTTTAAATGGCAACACATACTTGTTTGGCAACACACTTGCCGATTTAGAAATTAGGGTTAGGGTTTTCCAAAGGTTAAATTGTGATGCCAACTTATTTGGCGACGCATGTTGCAATTTGCAATTTTAAATGCTTTGGGTGTTGCAATTTGAAATTTGAATATAGCGACGATATTGTGATTTTTGAGCTGTAAATTTCAATTGAGCCAAATTTTGATGATTTCCTGACACTATGCGCTTCGTGGATGCAAGAGGTATTTCCACCACTGATGTCATGGGAGCACAGGCTCGCCGTTTTGGAGAGACTAGATGATTTATCAGAGTTATGCCAGGAGCACTTGGGAGAGATTAGCCTCTAGTATGTCGCATATGTGCTTGTGATTTAGACACATTTAGTGATGATGACTACTCTGTGCAAGAGATGGCACAACGAGACCTCATCCTTCCACCTTCCAAGAAGTGAGGTGATGGTGACTTTGGAGGATGTTTGGCGTATACTACTTTGTCGATTCATCGAGATCGTGTGATTTATAATATTGATGTTGGGTTCAACGCCTGCCTTAAAGTTATGGAGATGGAGCAAATCGCTTTGGTTACCTCACAGATTGACCTTGAGTCATACAGAGGTCATGTGTTGATGTTCAAATTGATTATCACAGCCATCATTTCATGTTTGGTTGCCCCAGATAGACGCAACAGAGGATTCAACCTAGGATGGGGCTTGGCGTGGCATCAAATGCTACATAGGACACTTTTTGCATGGGGCCTTGTGATGCTAGCCTCCTTGTATTATGATTTGAATGATTTTGTTTATTGTGATGGGAGAGCCATTGGTGCAGGGGTAACTTTATGACATATTTGGGCATGGGAGCACATTGTAGTGCTCCGACCCATTGTTCATATGGCAAATGTGGAGCTAGATGATCTAGTCATTTGGAGATATAGAGGTGCCATTATCCTCAGGAACACTAGACAAATTGGGCTCCTATATTGGAGATGGGTGATAGGTGATATGACATTTCTCTACTGGCACACGTGGCTACAGATGCTGCCATGGTTCGATGATATTCAACAACTCTCTTCACCAAGTAGACCCAATAGATGCAGGGACAAGAGCACCACATTATTGAGAGATATCTACCAGACAAGGTAGCTTGACAGTTCAAAGAGGTCCAGGATAAACCCGATGATGCCTACAGGGCTCTTTTTGCGAGATCGGACAAAGAGGTTCCCACATGGGGACCAACTATCCCAGCTCCCGAGGCAATAGAGAGCTTCAAATAGTTGGTAGCCTAGCCTTGGGCATATGATCAGGGATAGGCAATAGCTCAGACTACACATGCATATGATGCTTGGTTTGTCCCTCCCCAACGTTTGACAGATCCAACAGGTGTTCCTCCCATAGGGAGACCCAAGGGTAGAGGAGTCGGGAAAGGCAGGGGATAGGATGGCCAAGATGACCAAAATGGTCAAGTTCTAAGGGCCCCATCGATTGTACAATAGTAGCCTCCTTAGCAGCCACAGGTACAACCTCAGCCAAGACCACCACCTCCACCAGATGCTCGGGATGCTCAGATACAATAGTTGTAGCAATAGGTGCAGATATTGACTGGTGAGCAGGATTAGGCCTGCCAGTAGGTTTTGGTCATTACTGCTTAGTGAGACTAGGCTCGGCAGTAGGTGGTTGCGGTCACAGCCAAGAGAGATTAGGCATTATAGAGAGTACATGTTTTGACAAGAGAGAGAGAGAGAGAGAGACCAGAAGGTGGCTAGGCGACAACAGATTGAGGCGATGATGGTGGCCACACATGGTCAGAAAGTGTCAACACGATTATATAGAGAGGTCGTTACAGAGGTTTCTTATTACAGGAAACATTATCATTGTGATGTACCAACAAAACTCAGATAGCCAGGTTTTTCATAGTGCAGTGGAGCACGACCACGAGCAAAGGATGAACCTGAGAGGCAAGCTAGAGAGGGTGGCAACCATCAGGGCTAGCTATTATGTATAAACACTTTTTTTATTTTTCCCCATTCTTTATCACAGATATACATTCATGGGCTCCTTTTTGATAGCCTCGTGGATATTGTACTTTTGATCAATGTTCATACACTAATAAGATTATGTACCATGACATTCATTTTTTTATATATATTTGATACGGTTACAGATGATTATGATATGCAGATGTTTATGGATGAAAATGATGTAGATGCATTTCATTTTATATATTTTCTATGCATTTTATGATGACAATGTATGCATGTGGATGTATGGATGGAAATTCTTATGATATGCAATGATTTAAGATGCTTAGAATAATAAATTATTCATCATGACTTAAATGATTATGTAGAGTGTATGATGTGCAATGATTATGAGATGGATGTTATGATTATGAGATGTATGTATGTTGATGGTTTGTGGATGTAGGATGGATGCATTGATGATGTTTTTGTTGACTGTCATGATACCAGGTTAGTGCAGAGAGAGGATAGAAGAATAAAGAATGAATGACCATTGATGATGATTACTTCAGAAGATCCAACAAGTCCTTGATCCATCGAGACTTTATTAGAGATGGTGACGATACAATGCAAAATGCAAGATGAAATGTAGGATGAGGAGATGCTCACACATCGGGATTGGGATTTTCCATCGTTCCTTGTTATTGGATATAACACATAGACACAATGCATCAAGGTATTGATAACCAGGACAACATTGTATCTAGTGTAATGAAATTTGACTCAACAAATCGATAGGATAGTTCTTGTTCACACCTTGACATATGGAAACCTCGTTGGAATGCAAGTTAGAAGCTTTAGAATATATTGGACCAAAGCATACGCAACAGTCAACAACATACTCTAAACAACCTACCTACACACAACTAAGCAAGTATGTGCCAAGATTATTTTACAAGAGTATCCACAAGCATAGCAAACGAAATATAATGATTGATGCCCCATTCCTTTCTCTCTAAATCATTTTTGTTTAGACATCATCGAGAGGTCCTCAGCATGGGTCATTAAGATAAATCATAAGAAAAGATCAAAGACAAACAATCAGTGTTATCTATAGCTCTTTCCTAGTTTAAATTTAGCTAAAGTGATGTATGATACTAATGTCCATCGCAGGAAGGATACATCCTAGGACATGATAAGAGGGTTGTTTGATGTTAGGACGATGATGCTAAGATGAGTTATTGCTATAAACTTCACTGCCACATTTACCTATAATTTAGACTTTAGATTTTGACTTTTAGGTTTGCACTATACAACTTGCTATACTTTTTTTCTATTTGTTTTGCCAAAGGTTGAAGGTGATGATCAATTTATTATGGTGAAAGTTTATTTTGGGTGAAAGCAAGATCAGATGGATGGGTTTTGGATTTTCTAGAATATTTCAATGTTTTTGGTATTTTGAAGATGTTTTGAGGTTGTTTTTGGTCTTTTTGAAAGTTTATGCAAATGTTTAAGATTTTTAGATTTTCTAAGACTGTTTAGGGTTTTCTAAATGTTTGAGGCTTTTTAGGTCTTTTGAGTATTTTCTATTGTTTTTGTTTTTTCCATTTTCTGAATGTTTTGGTGTTTTCTGAAATATTTGGATGTTTTTGGATTTTCAAAATATTTGAATGTTTAAGGGTTTTCTATGTTATCTAGATGTTTAGGGATTTTCGAGAGTTTCTGAGTTTCGACCAAGAACCTAACTTAAAAGACCTATCCTAGGGGCCTCGGGGGCTGATCAAAGATAAGCCTTGCCTACGTTATACACACAGAGACCACATAGTTTGACTGACTCGACCCATTTACAAGATGGAGAAATGCATAGGTGAAATGCAATAGTTTATTATGATAGACTCCTAAAGGACTAACCTAGGGTGTCTCAGGGGCACATTAATGATGGCCTTGCTTATGTTCAAGCTCAGAGACGACGTAATTCGACAAGAGGACTCTTTTTTTGGATTTTCCATGTTTTTAGCTTTTTAGGGTTTTTGTTGTTTTTTGGATGTTTTGGATTTTGACTTTACAATTTTTTGAATGTTTTTGGATTTTAGCTGTACAGGATTTTGCAAATATTTTTGAATTTTTTGGATAAGATTTTATGAATGTTTTTGGATTTTTTGATAAGATGTTATGAATGTTTTTGGATTTTCTAATAAGATTTTATGAATGTTTTTGGATTTTTTTATAAGATGTCCAATGACCTCAAGATATACAAGAACTCGATTGTGACCCATAACAAAATGCCCCTAGTGTGACATGTTAGCCTACTTCGATAAAGGCAGGACAAACTGACCTTTGGAATATTCCAAGTAGTGCTAAAGGGTTCATGATACCTCATAGTGTCAAGCCATGATAAGGATGTGGATGAGGGATAAATGGAAGTGCAAAGAATGATAAGACAAAAGACCCAAAGAATAGATGGAGATGCTTTATTTATGCAAGACACCTGTTTGCCAGGTTTTCACCAAGGTACTTGCCCAAAGCGCCACTGAAGTGGTTTTCACTAGATGACGAATTTTTTTCTTTACTTTTTCAATCCTTTTTCTCATTTTTTTAGGATTTTGATTATTTTATGATTTGTTCGTATTTTCTGATTTATACCCTTCAAGATTAGGCATAAATTTTTTTGAGATGCAAGCAGTTGGTTGGCTCCTACAAGGGTTCACCTTCAGGGGTTGATAGTTGGTATGCTCCTGATCCATAGCTTGTTGTGATGACAAAGGGACCTAACCAGTTAGGCTCAAAATTTCCTTTGTTGTCTTGATCCAGAAGATTCTTCTGATTATGCTTTAAGACTACATCTTCTACCTGGAATGACCAACATTTGATTCTCTTGTTATACCTTTGTTTTAGTCAGTTTTGATATACTTGCAAGTGAAATTAAGGCCATCAAGATGACGTTCATCCAAGAATTCCAACTCATTTAGTCAAGACACTTTGTATTCTTCCTCAGTTAGCAGGTTTTGCAGTGATACTCACAATGATGGGAGCTCAACCTCAATAGGCAAGATGGATTCTGATCCATAGACCAAAGAGAAAGGGGTTGCACTTGTAGGTGTGTGGATACTGGTTCAATAATCCCAAAGAGTGGGATTTAGTTGTAGATGTCAGTCACGACTAGCTTCATTAATTATTTTCTTTAGGATTTTCAGGAGAGTTTTGTTTGTAGCTTCTACTTGACCATTGCCTTGGGGATAGTACAGGATAGAAAATCAGTGTCAGATATTGAATCCTTGGCACAACTCATTTACATCCTAATTTTTAAAAGGGGTTCCATTGTCTAAGATGAGGGTTTGTGGAACACCATAACAGAAAATTAGGTAATTTAGGATAAATTTGGCTATCTGCTTCCTCGTTATGTAGGTCATAGGAATGGCTTCAACCCACTTAGTAAAGTACTAAGTGGTGGTTATGATAAAATTATGGCCATTGGATGAGGTTGGAGTTATTTTGCCTATGAGGTCAAGTCCACACTGCGAAAAAGGCCATTGTGTGTTCATTGGCTGCAATTCTTGAGTTGGAGCATGGATCAAATCTCCATGATGTTGACACTAGATGCATTTCCACACATACTGATAAGATTATTTTTCCATGGTTGGCCAATAGTACCCCATCCTCAATAGTTTCTTAGCTAATGTCATACTGCTAGAATGGGACCCACATATGCCATCATGTACTTTTGTTAAAGCAATTAAGGCTTCCTCTTAGTTAAGAAATCATAGTAATGTCCCTTCAATGCTTTGACGGTAAAGGGTATCACCTAGGATCACAAATTGGGATGCCTTTTTAACAAAAGTCTTTTTAAGGTTTAGGGTGATATCTGATCTAGAAGGATTCCTCTGTTAAGGTAAGTAAAGATGTCATGGTACTACGGGGATCCAAGACCAACAATGACACAATTGAATTCAAATTTAGGGATTTCAAAAGTTGGTACAAGAAGCCATTCTACCAAGAATTCACATTGGAGGACTTTGTTTGGCATGTCTAGTAGTGATCGGATTGTTGCCATGGCATCTGCTGCTCTATTGTTCATGTGAGGAATCTGCTCAAAAGCTATGTCTATGAAAAAGTCTTTTAGATTCTCCACCATCTTCTTGTAAGCAGTGAGCTTGTCATCTTTAGTTTGATAGTTTTCATTGACTTGGTTGATAACCAATTGTGAGTCTCCATAGACTTTCATCTCTTGTATCTACCACTGAACTGCTATCCTTAAACCTATGATTAGTGCTTTGTACTCAACAATGTTGTTGGTACAGGGGAATGATAGCCTGTATGACTTTGGGATGCAATCACCCTGAGGGGTGATGAAAAGAATGCCTGCTCCTGATCTGTGTTGGGTGAATGATCCATCAAAGTACATCTTCCACTAAGCTGTAAGATTGATAAGGAACACTGATTTTTCAAGAAACTCATATATTAAATGGTTCTCAGCATAGATAAGTGCTTCTGTTAGTTGGTTTGTGATCACTTGTCCTTTGATTGCCTTGCGCTCCACATACTCTATGTCAAACTCTGTCAAGATCATCACCCATTTATCCATTCGTCCTGTGAGGGTTGCTTTGGACAACATATATTTTAATGGATCAATATTTGCAATGAGCTTGATTTGATGTGACAACATGTAGTGCTTGAACTTTTGTGAAGCAAAAACTACTCCTAGGCGTGCCTTCTCAATGGGTGAATAGTTCATCTCATAGATTACCAAGGTTTTGCTGATGTAGTATATGGCTCTTTCCTTTCCGTTTTCATCATGTTGTGCTAGAAGAGCTCCTAGTGTTGGTGTTACTGATATGTACAGGATCAGTGGCTTGTTCGGTATCGACAAAATGAGCACTGGAGGTGTTAGTAAATAATATTTGATCTGCTAGAAAGATTTGTCACATTTGTCATTCCACTTGTAGGTTATCCCTTTATGGAGGAGATGCAAAAAGGGGTGAATCTTATATGATAGCTGGGCTATGAACCTTCTGATCGACTGCAATCTTTCTTCTAATCCTCTCATCTACTTCAATGTTTGTGGTGGTTCCATGTCTAGGATGGCTTTTACCTTTACTAGATCAATTTCTATCCTTCTTTGTGAAACAATGAAGCTAAGAAGTTTCCCTGATGTGACCCTAAACACACACTTTTTTGGATTTAGTCATACCTTGTATTCTTCAAGCCTGTCAAAGATAGGTCCTAAGACTTGTATGTGCTCACTTCTCTTCTTTGATTTTTCCAAAATATCGTCCACATAATCTTCAACTATTTTTTGGATCATGTCATGAAAGATGAGGGTCATTTCTCTTTGATAGGTTGCTCCTACATTCTTTAACCTGAACGGCTTCACATTCTATTAATAGGTTCCCATGGACAAGTGAAGGAAGTTTTGTGTTGATCTTCCTTGGCAATTATAATTTGATTATATCCTAAAAAACCATCCATGAGTGACAACATTTCATTCCCAGCTGTTAAATCCACAATGAGATTGATTTTGGGAAGAGGGATATAATCCTTCGGACATGCCTTATTCAGATCTCTGAAATTAGTGCATATTTTGATGCCTCCAATGGGTTTTGAGACTGGTACTAGGTTTAAAACTCACTCAGGATAATCTATCATTCAGATGAATCCAACATCAACAAGCTTTTGTAATTCTAGTTTAACCAAGAGTGCTATCTGACGGTGCATCTTAATTTTTGTTTAACTGGTTTGGATCCAGGAAAAATTGCTAAGTGATGCACAACCACGTTTGGATCAAGGCCTTGCATATCTGTGTATGACCATTCAAAGTTAGCTTTTATTTCTTTAAGGAATGTTGCTAGGTTCTTTTGTTCTTCGGCTATCAAGGATTCAACATAGAAAGTGATCTTAGGTGCTTCCTCTGTACCCACATTGACTGGGGTGGCCTTTTCTACTAGTACTACCGACTTCTCTGGACTCATTGCACTAAGGGGGAGATTGAATCCCTCATCCTTGGGTGCCTCAAAAAGGTTTTCACCATCAAATGCATCCTTTGTTTTTACTATTTTGGGATAAGAGAGTTCCACTAGGTGGTTTTCACTCAAGGATTTGCATGTTAGTTTCATTTCATTTATTTTGCGACTGAAGGATTCAATTGTCTCCCCATAGTATGCCCCTATATCAAGCTCTATGTTGAAGCCTGCTTTGTGATCTGCCCATGATAATTTGTCACAGAGTCCCATGAATTCTGAGATCACTTCATTTTTGAATAAATCTAAAATTGGTGGTTCTTGTTGGTCCATGTCAATTAGTTGTGCGTATACTAGATGTATTTCAGTTGGTTGGTTGCTTGAGACAAAGGATGTTATGGATATCATAAAAAGGGTGTTATTCTCAAATAGGTTAGCAACATCAAGGGGAAATTCATCTAAGGTTGTATCACATGATGTAGGTGACCAAGAGGAAGCATGAGCTCGTTTAGCGGAAATACCTTTGCCAATAAGTGTGACCTTGCTAGTAGTAAATCCTAAGCCAAGATTCTTTATTCATTTCTCAGGAATGATGGGTTCTAGTAAACCATTGTCGTTATGTGCTAACTTCTCATTCTTTTTATATCCCATGTTCTTCATTAGTTGTAGGCCTTTGTTGTCATCTTCCAAGGGAAGAGTAGGAATAGGTCGTTCATCTTGATAGAGAAGTTTAGAGATGTCTTCCTCATTAACATCTTCTTTATTCAAATCTCCCCACTTGGTGAAGGTAGTAGCTACCATCTTGATTATTTCGGGTTCTTTGGTACTAGATGTGGGTTTCCCATGAGATTGAGGAGAAATAGGTAACTCTCCTAAGACAAAGGTTTCTTTCAATAGTTTATAGTTTCCACAACCATCATCTTGGATCACTACTTTGACGTTGGGTATACTTTGCACAACATGTATTTTTGATGCTGAAGTAGAGGCCAGGGATGATGGGTCAACAAATGAGCTTGGTGGTGTAGGCCCTTCATCATTTTTAGATATTTATGGGATCTTATAGAACTTGGCCTCGAGACTTTTGTAGTAGTAGAAAGGCTCAAGATCTCCATGGATAGTGATTTCTCTTCCTTCAAAAGGAAACTTCACACACCGATGATAGGTTGAGGCTACAAATTTTAGAGCATGGATCTAGGGTCAGCCAAGTAGTATGTTATAGGGAAGATCAAGATCAAGCACTTGGCATGTAGTTTCTACAATAAGAGGTCCCACTTGGATTAGCAGTGCAATAATTCCTTGTTATACCCATTCTTGGTCGTCATATGCTCTAATCACTAACTCATTTGACTGCAAAATCCGACGAATTTTTTTGACAAAATATGTATAATTTGATGTATCGTCGGGTGCTTGTAAAATTTGATGTGTAATTTTCAATTTTTTAAAAGTTTATCCCCGACATTCATCAAAATTTTGACGAACTTGGGTTTCATCGAAATTTTGACAAACATGAAAAATAAGAAAAAAATAAAATTGTGGCCAACATAAAGAAAAGTGAGTTCATTGATTTATTGCGACAGTGTTTTTCTCTACTTGAGACAGTTTGTGGAGAACTAAGGACGATTTTCTTGGGAAAAATTAGAAAAAATTCAAGAAGATATTGCCAGTTGAGGCTAGTCATTGTCTTTTGCAGACCAGTTGTGAAGTCAGATTTGTAGTTCCGTGTTTTAAAATCATATTTTAAAGCAACATCTCATCGATTTCATTTTTAGAGGTTTAGGGTTTTGAGAATTTCATGTCCATATTTTGTTGTGTGGAATCACCATAAGATCACAACCAAGGAACAGATTCTTGTGACTGTAATTATGTGATCCATAACTCTATTGGTCATGTGGCACAGTTGTGCTATAACAAATACGGGATGCATTCATGTGTGACCCAAGTTTAATGTGGCTATGTTGTGATAGAAATGGAGGCACTCATATAATGTAGTTAATTCAGGTTGTATAATGTAGGTGTCAATCATCATTGGGTGCATTCAGGTTGTCTCAAGTTTAATAGGTTAGATGTAATTATATTGAAAGAAGAACAAACCCAACTGTACCATCACAAAACCAACCAATGACTTAAAAAAAATATATTTAAAACTCAAACCCAAGTGTTACATACTGAATGCAATCTTGGTTACCGCAACTATAATAATGTGATCCGCTAAACCCATTATGGAAAGTATTAAAGCAAGACCCATGCTATATAGGATACATTTCCCTCGATCAGTTTACATACCTTAATGATCAAACACAAGCTTCCCACACACTCTAGGATACAATCCAAGATCATACCACAACTTTGTCAAGACAACTAATTTTTGACCCAAGATTTAAGGTTGTTTTTAATACCAAAAAAGCATTGGTAAGAGCATGATTAGGGTACAAACCCTAGGCCTCCATAGAAACATAAACAATAACTCTAGCTGGATTAGTGAGGTTGCAATACTAGAAAGATTGAGACATTGTAGCTAATAACAAAATCTTGCAATCTAAAGATTGTAGCCAATAAAAGCACACTATGTAGCTTAATGACATTTGTAAATGCAATCTACGGTAAGAAGAATGACAATCACTTGAGATGTGATAGTCAAAAAGAGATTGAGCAAGGACAAGATAATAAAGCTCAAACCTTGCATAGTAAAGTGGAGATTTTAACAGTGAGTTTCCTTACCCCCTTGCTGACCTTAAGGGTTTTTCAAATGCTTTTGGTAGTGTTAGACAAGGAAATGCAATCAGGGAATGACTTTCCAAATGAAGTAACAATGGTAATCATAGGTTCAATGTTTTTTCTTAGCCATTAATGTATAATGGAGGTAGTGGATTGCATGTTTGAAGCAGTGTTTTGAGACTCATCAAAGATGGGAGATTAGTGAATAATACCTTGTGGACTGAAGTAGTGTCAATAAGGTTGAAGGATCTTAAGATCTACAATACCATGAAACAATGAGTCCTTGTAGTAAGTAGGCAGTCTATAGGGCATAGTTTGATTTTATAGAAGGATGCTCATGAAATGAATCTTCAAGTGATAGTGAGTGAGTTGTTTGAGATTGCATCTGGGGGTGCAATACCAAGTCTTAAAGGAAGTTAGCAAAGCAGTAAATGTGCAAGAAAATCAAATCGTACACAACAAACAATTCACAATGTTATCTTGCATATTGCCTTGAGTTTGAAGACAAAAATCTCATTGTATTTTGATGAAAGTAGTGACCTTAATAGTCAATCACTGGCAACCATGATTTTAAAACATACTATTGTGCTTATGGAGGCAACATTTTAAGCAAGGCAGTGAGTGGTGATTTGGAACAATGGCAAGTATGAAGGACTTACTTTATATGCATACTATGCAGTCTAGCTTAAGACAACGTTCTTAGAAGAGATTGAAGGTGGATTATGGAACTCAAGGGTTACCATTAAAAGGATTAAAGCAAAGACTGAGATCTATTTAAAAGCCACGGTCATGAAGATATTAAAGATGTCACATGCAAAACCCTAGTAGCTAGAGTAATGAATACAGTGCCAAAGAGGATAGTGTGTTGGGGCAGATTTAGGAGATCTGTACATTATCGAATTACAAGGAAATACATCATTAATTTTTTTTTTGAATTAAAAGAAATCATTCTAAACCCTATATAGGATACATTGATATTTCAAAAGCCTCTAGAGTAATTTGAGATTATGCAAATATATGTAAAGCAAATACCTAGATTACAAATAGTAGCGGGAACAATGTAAGATTTGTTCAGCAGAGGAGGAATGAGATAAGCATCAATGAATCCTATGCCTCCTTTCACGCACATCTCCTCATCGTTCTCTGTCATTCTTTACTGAAACACTTCTCCATTTTGGTGGTCTATGCTTGAAAATAATGTTTTGACGAAGGTTTTAGAGTATGTTTATTAAAATGAAAACTCAATTTTGGTGGGCTACGCCTGAAAATAAGATTTTGACAAAAGTTTTAGGGTATGTTTATTAAAGTTTTAGAGTATTTTGGCAGGCTATATTCTTGATTCCTTAAATGATTTATTCAAATGGATTGTGACTAAATAAATGACTAACTATTTAGTCATTTTATTTGTGTGACTAAATAATTTTTAATCAACGACCAAACTAGTAATTTATTTACTCATTTTAGCTGTGTTGCAAAAAAAGAGCAGAATTTAGTCATTTTTAGTTGTTGTGACTAAATTTTTTTGTCACCTAGTCATTTATTTGTCAAATTCTACTAGTGTATGCTTCCTTGTGCGATTAGGGCTCTCTCAATGTTGAGGGCCCTAGGGATAAGATCATCATAAGAAGTGACACATTGCATCTTTAACTAAAAGGATAAATCTGTATTGACATTAGCAATGATGATTCCGACTTGTTGCTCCTTAAGAATGGGTCACTTGCTCTTACTAGCTCGCTACCTCCATCGTTGTAGGAAGTTTGCCATCAAGTTCAATATTTTAATTTTAGGAGTCTAACGGTTGGAAATCATATTAAAATCAGAATTTAATAAGTTTTGGAATTATCATTTTAAAGTGTTTTTTGGGGTCATTAACTTCAGACTATCTTCTCTTTTGCAGGGGTGGTTGCATGCCAAATTTTTTTGGTGTAAAATATCAGAATTATTAGATTTTATTACCTATCTATGAATAAAAATTATTGGAGTGTGAGTTTGATATTTTTTGAAGATCTAAATAGTCAAGCTTGGTAAAGAAAAATCATGTCAGATAATATTAGTCCAGAACAAAATGAAGAGACACTTGATAGATTGTGGGCTAGCTTGAAAAGAAAGGGTGATGGGAAATATTATTGTCCTTGCAATAATTGCAAGGGCTTAAAGACGAAATGAATTTTAATCACAACAGTTGAGAAACATTGTAGGCAACATAGTCATGTTGAAGGGGGGCATGATTATTGTCCATTGGTAAGTTGTTCATTATATGTGTTTATATTGATTAAATTTGTAAATGTTTATATCGTTTTAACATTATATATATATATAAAAAATCACTTGATCATGATCATGGTTTATTTGTGTCTATTATTATTATAAAGGTGGGGCACCCTAGGGCACATGATATGGATTATCACGGCTCAGAGAATGTGGTTTTGCAAGCGGATGAACATGGAGCTGTGAATATCAAAGATGAAGTTAATGATCTTATAGAAGAAGATGATCATGTGCCAGAAAACATAGTTGAAGATGATGGTACAAATACATTGATCCATGACACATTTAGTGGAAAAGTTAATCATGATGATCAAGATGACTTTGATGATGTTCATGATTTCCCTGTACTTGAGAAGGCATACAAGCCCCTTTATGAAGACTCCCAAACAACTCTTCTCTCTGCTATATTGTTGTTGTTGAACTTGAAGGTTATGAATGGTTTATCAAACATAGCAATCTCACAGATGTTAAGGTATGTCATATATGTCATCTTTTTTCATCTATTTTAAATGTTGTTAGTTCATCACTAGTAAATAAAGGATGAAATATTTACCATTAATATTCTTTATATTAACAAATTATTTTTTGTTGTAGATTGATTGGTGAATTTTAGTTACCACCATAAAATATTTTACCTCACTCATACCGAGATTTATCTAGCATTATGAAAGATATCAGAATGGAGTATCAAGTAATAGATTCATGTCCCAATAATCATATTATATATCATAAACAATATGAATTTGTAACAGAATGCCCAGAATTTCATATCAATAGATATCAAATAGATCAACTAACAAAAAAGGTGTCTTGCAAGGTTCTTCGTTATATTCCCATTATTCCACGTATGCAACGATTATTTAGGTGCGAAATCTTAGAACAATTTATGGATTACCATGCAGGGAATATAAGTGGAAATGACATTCTTCGAATGCCTGCGGATGGTTCTACATTTAAGGACATGGAAGAAAAATGGCCACACTTTAAAGAAGAACCTCGTAATCTCAGGCTTTCATTGGGAGCGGGCGGTGTCAATCCATTTGGAGAGCCGAGATCTATTTAATCGGTGTGGCTTGTTTTTGTTATCAACAATAACATTCCTCCATGGATGTCAATAAAGAGCGAGCACATAATGTTGTCAATGATTGTTCCAGGTATTTGTGTACATCAATTTTCTTGAACATAGTAGCATCTCATTTGTCTTATTTGTTGCATAATGACTTATATTTTTTTCATTCAATAGTCATGTACATTAATTTATATATATTGCAGTACAATGGTTATAATAATTATGTAATGTTTATGTTCATTCAACTAGGTAAGTACCAAGTTAAAGATATGAATGTATATATCGAGTCTCTTATCGACTAGTTACTAAAGTTATGGAATGGCGTCACTATGTATGACGTCTCTAGACCAATAAGACAAAGACAATTTCAATTCCATGCAATGCTTGTATGGACAATTCATGATGCCCCAGGGCTAACACATTTTTGTGGTATGTTATAACGTTCGACTGCACTTTAACAATATTTAATTTTATGAAGTAGATATCATACATGTTTTTAAAATAATCTATTCATTATATATAATTATAAAAATTGACATATTTAATCCAATTATATATCATCTTGCAGGTCTTCAAACAAAGGGAAAATTTGCACGTCCAATTTGTGGTCCAAAGATGAAATCTCGTCATTCAACAAGTTTAGCAAAGCAGGTGTTTGATGATTATAGGCACTTCCTCCATAGAAATAATAAGTATCGAACTACTGAAAAACATATTTTCAATGGGAAAGAAGAGACTACATCAAAACCATGAAGAATGACACCTCGCCTATGGAAGTTGGAATATAATAGAATTAATCGTCAATGTTATACATTAGATCAAATTGTTTATCTATCATATATGATATGTTTTGAATTTATATTTTCATATTGTGTTGTGTTTACTCATGCTATAATTGACAATGATTGTCGTTGTTAATTTGTTTAACTTATATGCTTCATGAAGGTCGTCAAGGCATTAATGGTCGGCTTCCACAGGGACTGAAATGTTATCCCAGACAATTTAGTAGGTTTCCCTACTATGAGCAACTGCAAATTGTACATTTGTTTGATACAATGCATATCAGAAAGAATATAACAAAAATGTTATAGAAAATATTGGATGGAATGCATGACAAAGAAAAAATTGTCAAAATTTGTAGTGACATTCAGGAAGCCAATCATGCAATGAAAAATGTCATTCAATTAAATAGCAATGGAGACCAAATTAATATAAGTGCCCTTCCTTGGTTATTAACGGAGCAACAAAGTAATGCTATAAAAGAAGTCATACGAAAAATTCAATTTCCCACAGGATTTGTTGCGAACATAAACAATATAATGACAAAGAAAGGTGAATTTGGGCCAAGGATGAAAACGCATGATTGGCATACCTTCATTAAGGTAATTATTCTAGTTTATTATATACACTTGTATAATGCATGTACTTTTCAGTGTATTATGTTTACTACTTTTAGAAAAATAATGAAAAGATTATTTTATAATTGTTGTAGTACGTTCTACCTCTATCTCTCCCAGGCAACTTTAACAACAATGTCAAGCAAGTTATATACGATCTTGGAAAATACATGATTTAAGTAGCGATATTTCTTCAATTCATTGTATACATCTTATAATTTCCATTTGTTTTACTTGTTATGTAATATACTGTATATTTTTGTTAAATCTCGTTAATATATTTGCGCCTAGAATCACTTGTAGATGGTTGTCATCTAAATAAATCCATAAAGAAGATATAAATTATTGGAAAAGAAAAATTCCTCGTCTAATATGTGAAATGAAAAAGTGTCTACCTTTGACATTTTTCAATGCACAAGAACACTACCTCATACACCAAGTTGAGGAGATTGAATTGTGTGGACCTGTACACACAAGGTCAATGTGGATGGTTGAGAGGCACTTGAAATTTTTGAAGGCTTTGGTTAAACAAAGAGCACATCCTGAGGGTTCTATGGTGGAGGGATATATGGTATACCAGACTATGGTGTACATTAGTGAATATCTTCATAAGTTTGCAACAAAGATCCATATAGATCGCATTTGGGATCCCAACTCCATTAACAAATTCGAAGGGGAGTACGTGATGGGGAAAGGTAGATTGAGGAAAGTGAGAGGTAATTATAAGATGGTCATGGAGATTAATTGGAATACATTTTACATATGGTTTTTATGTATATTGTACTTATTTAATTTTTAATCTTCAATATACATCAATTATAAATTAAGATTGTATACTGTGGTATTTAACTAATTATACGTTGTTTGTGAATTTTTATTTTTTTTTATATAGTTGGTCGAGAGTGGGATGCACTACATTTGTACGGCCCAACAATTTGATTAGATGATGGTATGGATTGAACGATGTCAACAATCTGGTCGCGCATTAACATGGGAAGGTGTGGCTTCATTGGTTAAAGAAGCTCATCGTAATGGAGATTCCAATGTTACACAAAGGGAAATTGATTTAGCATATGGTTAAGATAAACAGAATGATAAATATATTAATCACCCATATTATTTAATTATTTTCAATTATATTGATGTATATATATATATTGAAATTGTTTTGCATACATTCACCAAGAATAAATATGTTTATCAACCGACGATATTGCAATAATTTTTACATGTTTGACATATTGCAGGTGAAACACCACAAGGCTATGTGGTGCAATGGTTGTAAATTTTGAATCAAAATGTTGGATGACATGAAGAAAACTTGTGATTCTGGTATAACTGCAGTCTTTCAGGTGACTAATGTTTCATCTAGAAGTGACATACATCCAAAAGTCTCAGAAAATTGATACTATGGGATTTTGGATGATATACTTGAGTGGGACTTTAAATCCTTCAGATTAATTTTGTTTGTCGTCCTATGGTATAGGCTACGACTAAATGAAAATGATCCCGAGAGAACTGTTATTAGACATGATAATGGATTTCCCATGGCTAATACAAGGTCGATCGAGTGAGATGGAAATGAGCCCTAGTTTCTTCCAAGCCAATGTGATTAGGTATTTTACTCAGAGGTTCTAGGTAAACCGGGTTCGTCATTTGTTGTTAGACATGATCCAAGAGGAAGGTCGGTAAAGTATAATGTGGTGGAAGAAGAAGATACCGAAGAACTAGAAGATGATGTAGATGATGATCAGGATCAATAGTTAGTTGATGATGTCCCTGACGAAGATGTCGAAGAGGAGGAACTAGATCATGATGATGTAGGAGTTAATGTTCATGAAGATGATATCCATAAGGATGATGACATTATCGAAACTGATATCGATGATGATGATGATGATATGACCAATCCTTACAATGTTGAATATGGATCGGATGATACAGACAAAGAGTTGGATGAAGAAGAAGATCAATGACATTGAAATGTATGAGTTATGCAAATTATATTATCTATTTGATATTAATTTCTTGATAGAATTATATTTGACTTATGTGGTTACATAATTAATTCATGATGTTTTTAATTTTTATGCCATTACATAATTAATTTAATGATGTACTTTTTTAATGTTTGAAAGGTCAAAAAAATAAAATATTTCAATAGTGATGTTAACAACCTTGAAATTAGTGTGTTTTATGTTTCATGTGATCATAAAAGATTAAAAAGTTAGTTGTAGAGGTGGTTGTTCAGTGGTTGACGTGTAAAGGCCTTTAAAAGGCATAAAGTGATTATTGTAATGGTTGTTGATGGTTGAGGATTTAAAATACAAGCTCTTGACATTCAAAAATTTGTGTTTTTCTTAAAAATTTCTGTATTTTTCCTGTTATGTAGCACTGTGCGGTCACATGTAGCCATATTTTGATGTGAAATCAATTCCAGGTCGTGAAAATATGTGTTAGCTTTGATTTGAATTTGATTTGAGGGCTTAAGGCATTGATTTGAGTTAGAAAGCTTCATTTCTTTGCATACAACCCGGTTACCCTATTTTTGAGGGTTTTGTAGTCCAAACATGATATAAATGGGATCTTACACTTTTTTTGATTACTGTAGCTTGTGTAAGAGGCCCCATGGATACTGTTGTAATTGTAGGATGCATTAATAGGGCGTAGGATGAGAAATAAAGAAGGTATAGCTGTTGTCCTCAAGAGTTTTGTGAAGAAAAGCATGTGAAATGAGAGGTACTTTATGGCCCGATGCTTGTTTGCTCCTTCATTTTCTATAAGAAGGATTTCAAGGCCAAAAATATGGGTTAGCAAGTTAGATATTTTTTGGTCGAGTCTAGGTAGAGTTGTAGAGCAAATTGTAAAGTTCGATGGTTTTAAGGAAAATGCAATTTAGGTTTTGAGTCATTCTGTAGTAGGTTTGGAATTCATGGGGATTTGATGTTTTATGATAGTATTGGCATTTGAATTGAAATGATTAATTCAAGCTCATGTCTCTCCATTGTACATGCATATCTTAATTTTGAATAAGATAATCAAGGATTGTCTCGTTCATCTCACTGTTGTGGTGTGTATTATTTCTGTTTTGGCTTTAATTCATGGAATTAATTAAAATGCTTGAATGGGATTGTAGGTGGATATGTTTTGTATAAGGATTTGATAAGTAGTATTGGGTTAGAATACATGATGAAATTGTAAAGCAATGTTCTCAAGGATCTTATATGTCATGTGTTAAATCTGTCATAAACCCTTAGATGTTTATGAATTTGACTCCCTCAATGGATATATGGCACTGATCTAAGTTGTAATAATTTGTATGGTTCAGTATTTTGTTTGTCTTTACCTAGCGCTTGCTACAAATTGCAAATCAATGACTATTTTACACTGTGGAATGTGTTGTAGTTATCTCATGCTCCAAATAGTTGATATTACCGATGAACAACCAATTCTATTCAGTATTATGCTATTATGTTGAGCTATTAAATGAGATTATTTGTTGTTAATTTTGTTTACTTATAATGGTGCGAGGTTGTAAACGCATTAAGGGATCACCCTCTTGACTCTTTACATAAAAGCTCCAAAGTGTAGAGGCTTTAAAATCCTCGCTGCTTGGTCCAAGTCCTTCGAAATAGCCTTGATTGGAATTATTTAATTCCATAGGTAGATTAGAAGACCAACCTAGTTACAAGAAAAACAACCAACACTACTCCTTAACCCTTAACCCTCTATCTCCAAAATAGAAATCATACACACCACAGTGAGATGAACAAGACAACCCTTGATTATCTTATTCAAAATTAAGATATGCATGTACAATGGAGAGACATGAGTTTGAATTAATCATTTCAATTCAAATGCCAGTACTGTCATAAAACACCAAATCCTCATGAATTCAAAACCTACTACAAAATGACTCAAAACCTAAACTGCATTTTCCTTAAAACCATCAAACTTTACAATTTTGCTCTGCAACTCTACCTAGACTCGACAAAACAATATCTAACTTGCTAACCTCTCTCTCCTTCACTCCCTCCCTCCCTCCCTCTCTATCAAGTCTCACCCTCCTACTGCCTCACCTTCTCTCAGGTCTCTCTCTCTCACTCCTATCTTTGTCCCCTCTACCCTCTATCTCTCTCCCACTCCCTCCCTCTGTCTCTCTCACTGAATCCTGCACCTAGATTGCCACCAAAAACAAAACCTCAAGAATCCTGCACCTAGATTGCCACCAAAAACAAAACTGGAATCCGTTGTAACTGCAATAGTTGATTTTCCAACCGTTAGCAGCCCACTCCTTTTACTCTTCCTCAGTTAAATATTTATTTACCCATTTTTGGTATTCTTCATCAGTTGGCCAATAAAAATTAATTACCTCATTCACCTTGACATTATAAGGTGTGTATTTAACTGCTACCTAATTTTCTTTCCTTTCAAAATATTCTAAGAATGAGTTGGTGCTAATGATTTTTTCCATACAGCTCACCAATAAATCATAATCTGAGTCATCACAAATTAATTTAATTTGATCATTGATGACCTCATTTTCCTGATCCTGCCACTGTTGGAGTGACCTGATATTCCCCTACTCATCAATTATGTCAGGTAACAATGTGTTGCCCCAATCATCAAAATTCTTCACCAACTCCCTGATCTTCCTACTCAAGTCATTTGGTAAGGTTTGAAAACCTTGCAATGATTTAACTAACACCTGAGTAGGCCTTAATGATTGGGTCCTATTATTTGTATCAAACCTTGAGGCCTTATACATTATGTCTAAATCATTGGCCCTAGGGATCCAATTTTCAATTAATGGTATCACTATTTCCTGATCCCTATCAATATTCTTTATTGCATCTAATAATAAAGAATATAAAGAATATATAGATGAAAATCTATTATCTACCTTCTCATTTAGATTCCTTAATACAGTAGTAACAACCTCCTTTTGTCTTAGAAGGGCTCCTTCCTCACTTACCTTCAAAGATGCCTGTAATTCTTCAATTTTATGCATTAGTTGCTTCTTCGAAGGATCAACAGAGTATTCCATTTCTTCATCAATTTGTTCCAAAGAAGGGTTGAGGGAAGGAGTTTGACTGGGAGACCCTGGTGTGGAAACAATAGGAGAAGTAGGAGGCACTGACCCTGATGTGGAAGGCAATGTATTGATCCCTAGAGCACTTGATGTCTCACCAATCTATTTGTACGTTAACCTATCCACCTCAATCTACAGCTCAACATTCCTTTGTTGCATCTTGCTATATTCCTCAATCAGGAGATTATATTTCTCCATTAGGCTTTTCTTTTCAGCTTCTTTCTTTCAACAGTCTTTTGGGCCAATTTGGCCACATTTACAGTCAAATTAGTGGCCTCAGTGGTTGAGGTCTCTAAAGACCTCTTTATCATTAACCCTCCTCTTAAATTTGGGCTAATATCAATAACATTTGGCTTTCTCCCTTGAGGGGCCAATGCCCAAATTGCCAAGGTCTCATATTCTTCACTGAAAGTAGAATCTTGCAATGCTGCCTTGACCTCTTCTTCAAAATGTTGCAAGGGATGCTTGGACTTCAGAATAGAATTAAAAGCTACGACATCTGCAATGTCCCATTCATGCAAAATCAAAACGCTAGCCTAACTTACCAGCTTTCTCCCTTCCTTAGGAGTGATGTTCTTGAATTCTTCCATTAATTCAGCTTTCACTTCATCATCATTCTCCTGGTCTGACCTATCAGGTCTCAATTCTCTTCTCTTCTTACACTTATCTTGGTATTCTTCCAATTTCATTCTCCATACCAATTGCAAGAAGACGGGAGTTTTTATAAATTCATTATCATCTAGAAACTCCTTACATGCCTCCATTCTTGCATCTTGCACACATTTACCTTTCATATCCAAATCGGATAGAACCAACTCAGCTGGCCTAGGAGGGGAAGGCATACCAATCTGCATGTCCTGATTAGTCACAACAATTTCATCCACCAAATCCTCATGTGGTTGATCATTCTTTTGCCTCTTAGGGCTTGGCTCGGATGGTGGTGGTGAGGGACTATCCTCAGGTGATGATTCCAAATCAATGATCTTAATTTCCCTAGGCATTTTGAATTTTGGACCTGGTTGTGTAGGAAATTTTATTATTTGTTTCCCCTTTTTGTCGTCTTCTTCCTCATCACTACTATCATCTCTTTTCCTCCTGTAAATAGGCCTCTTTCCTGTAGGTTGGTATGTTGGCCTCGTTTCAATTGTCCTAGCACCTTGCTCCTGTATACCAAGACTCAACTCCAAGTTTATCTTCTTATTCCTCAAAGTGCCCATGATTTCTTTGAAGTTCTCCATCAGAAAGTCAATTTTCTTATGGTATGGATTGAATTCCAACAATGGATCATAATTTGAATCCATTTTGTGCACAATAGCCAATAGCTTATCATAAGCTATTCACTTCTCCTTGTTCAACTCCTGCTTGCTTAGGTCAAATTCATTTCTAATCAAGTCCTCAGGAAAGTTGAACTCATGCACAAACTTACCACCTTTTATCCTTTGTCTGAAAAGGGAAAAGAAACCCTTTGGATCATGCTTCCGCTTAGGACCACACCTCAAATTATAGTCTTCAAAGAATTTCCCAAAGTGCACCCAGCCTCCTTTCGAAAAGACAAAATCTGACACCACTATATAATCTAGGAAAAACATTCCTTTACCCTTCCCAGTAAGGTTGTCCTCATGGATACAACCAATTTTCCACATAACCTCTGCAAATCCCACCCTTGGTGGCACATTGTATGGCAATATATGAGGGGTCCCTTGAAAACCGTACACCCTCAAGACAGTGTTGACTGGGTATGGAATAATGTCACCCTAGTTATGGCAAACCTTCAATTCTGGCCTCCTCCCTTTTGGTATGAGGAAATCATACAATCCCTCGGGAATCCTGGGTACATTTACCATCAACCTGGCTCTCAATCTAGAAGCAAAAAAATTGTGAAAATGCACATAACTAGTGTTTTCCTTGTTACATGATAAATCTACAGTCCACATCTGTACTGGCAATCTTTCTCCATCGACCAATTGCCTTAATTCCATCTTCTCATAGAAGAAATCAGCATTCTTGTACAAGAACATATATATTAACATAGAATACTAGAAGAATTGGGTGCCTGTATCATTTTGTTGCAACTTTAACAACCCTTCATGTATCCTTTTAGCCAACAAAGAATCAAAATCATAAGTCACAGAGAAGTTAGGGTGTTGTATTTGCACCCCCATGAACATGTAAGCGATAGGCATCACTATGTTAGGATTGAAACCCAAAATCTGGCACAGTGAGTAAAAAGTGGTCAAGAAATGATTTGCAAAGAAATTCAATATGAAAGGTTCATGGTCACTAGGGCTAATATAGAATCTCAAACCTCCTACCCTAGCCAAATGAGGTGGGAGCAGCTTAGCTCTGAAGAGTGATTTCAACTTCCCATACTCCTGCTTCATTTCCTCAAGATTGATAGGAACCAATACATACTAGGCTCACTCAAATCAAAAACCTGTCAAAATTCTTCTTTGTTAATGCTTAACAGAACCCTTCCATCATTATCTTTGATTACTCGTGTGACAGGGTCATATCGTGCAACCACTGCCCTAAGCAAGTCTACATCAGGGAACAAATTTGGTATCACCAGCTTCCCCATATCATACATCCAACCATTCGAAAAGGGGTGAGGCAAATTCCTTTGTCCAAACCACAATCTGAACATCTCCAAACCTATAAGAGGAACCCTACCATTGGCTATGTTGGAACAATTATACACTAATCCCTCCCCTAGGGTTTTTCCTAGCATCAAAACCAATCCCTTCTTCCTATCATTTGTTGACAAGGGCAATTGATCCAGGAATTCATCATATAGGTTTCTACTTAAATAATCAATTTGGCCAGAGTGTCGCTTTGTCGGTGCCATCTTGAGTAAACTAGGGCTTCCTTGCTATCTCAAACCTTAGACAGACTAGGGCTAAACAAAATATGAAATTATAGAACAAAACTTTGCAATCTCCCACAATTTAGTTAACCTATAGCCCTAAAACAATTATCAATAAGTCCTACAACAAGCACACAACAAATTTCCCCCAAATTTGAATTCAGAATAACCAAGAGATACATAAATTGAACTCACAACTTTATGCTTGCGTAAACCCAAATCCTTGTTATAACAGCTTGTGACTTCATCCTCAACTTCGCAACTGCTCTGCAAAGATGTTTTGAATGCTTTGTGATACCAAAAGTAGAAGAATAGTTGCTTTATTTTGATCAAACCAGGGCAGTAGATGTCATGTCCACCATTAAAGCTCACTCGCGCGTTGCATGAATGACTCCATTCATATTTGATGTAGGTTTAAATATTAATCGTCGATCCTTCACCTTAGTCAGATCATCGAACGGCTGCTTTCAAATCAAGCTAACACAATCTCCATCGTGGCAACAAGGGGCCCACCATACTATACGCTGCCAACAAAATCCACATGGGGCTTTCCCGTGATATTGCGATCGATAAAGACCTCACAACTTTTGATCACGCGATGGCAGGAAACCGTTGATCTTCAACCATCGGCAATCCAGTTCATCTAACATAGTCGCCGGCTTTGTCATTAACCATCTAGCATCTTCCCCGTTGAGATCACAACACCTTCGCTGATTTGAAACATGTGCATCTCACAAACGCTTTAGTAACATGCTACATAATGTATTAAAGTCGGATTAATTTACCAAAAATTTTCCATCGTTCCTTCGCCTTCACCAGATGAGACACGTGGCACCCACCTGTGATATCGCGATCAACCAAGACAGTGTGGTGGGGTCATTGCGGGATGGCGGGGAATGACTGAGATCAAACAATGATTGATTAACAGTCATGCGAACTTGTCCCTCTGCAAAATAAAAACATTTATTAAAGGAATAAGGGGACATCACTAGGCCAATGACAAACAATGACATAAGTTGTCACTCAAACGAGGGAGCACGAGACCATCCAAGGCTTAGGAGAAATAAAGTCAAGCGAAAGAAATAAAATGATAAAACAAAAGGGGGCCAGACCTAGACGAAGCGATGGGACTTAAGATGTTTTAAAACCTTCCAAAAAGTAACGGTTGAATAGATCCTTCCTAAGGCGTAAGATAATACTAGGGTTTTACAAGAAGACAAAGGTAAAACCCCAACTTTAGGCTTCTCCCAAACACCATGGATGTCCAGAGACATAAGGCAGGATAAAACTTTGAAGCTCCATCAATTCTGTTGATGTTTTTTTTATGACTGCACCAACACAGAATAAAGTTTCCAATAGTGACTCTATCCTCTCTTGAATAAAGTATCCAGCATGCTAAGATTGTGAGAGAGTTCATGTGTTCAACTCCAAGGTTCCTTCATGTAGTGGATAGTCTCAGTTGGCTCGATGTGATTTTGCTGGTATTTCAAGGGGACTTACGAAATTGTTCAACAACGGAGAAAGGAACCCGAATGCTCGAAAGGTTTTTCTATAAAGTTCTTGTTTCCTAAACTAACCAAAAAGTACTGAATTGAAATGGTTGTAGGGATAAGAAAGCTCTAATCTAATCTAAGGCATGGGACATGGCGATCAATTTTGAAAACTTCAACCAGGCTCCGCTTTGCCTCGCTTCGGATAGCCTCCACATGACCGGTTCAATCTTCAAGGGGAGTAACTAGAAATGTTCAAATTATAATTCAACAATGGAGACACCGTCACAACGATGCATGCCAACATAATCGAAGTTAAGTCCGCAATATTCCAGTTGATCACACAAGGCGAACCCACCATCAGCGAGCCCGCTAGTGGTATGGATTTAACGAAGCTTTCTTAAATTAAACACCACATTCCACAACTATCACCTACGTGCATGAAATGAAACTTATTCTACTTTAAGATTCTATTTGAATCAAAAGGACAAAGAAATATTGCTAGTTGCTCACAAAAAAAGATGAAATAATCATCAATGAAAACTCTTTTTATTGAGAGAGTGTTCACAACAACTTCTTACAAAACATTCAATGAGAAAGTTTTCCTTCCTCTTCAATCTACACTATCAATCTACACTAAGCTATCTCTAAGTTGTCTCCCTATCTTGCTATCTCCGAGCTAATCTAATGAATTACAAATGAGGGGGGGGATGCCCCTTTTATAGTTGGCCCAGTCCAATGGACAACTCAGATTCAATTACAATGAAGGGCTCAAATTGAGCCACATAAACCCTAACCCTAAAAACCGCCACCAAGAAGAGTGGGATAATAAATGAGCCATTAATGTCCACCATCCTTCTAGAAGATTCCTGTCTAGAAATGTGTTCACATTGTTTTTGGTCTTCTGACTACAAACTAGATGAGTTTGGTCACCACTTCTTCAATTTCTTGGACTTGGTATGGCAGGTACATTCTTGATCTAACTTCAAGCCTGTAACCTCTTTCTCCTACTTCACGATGATTTTCTCCTTCCTGACACTGCATCCTGAGTTGTGCGAAGCATGTTGGAGAACATCCTCTAGGTCATCGAAGGACTTTACACTTAAGGAGAATTTTTCTACTTTGTTCTTCAATCTATCATGATGTTAGTCTCCAACACCTGGGCCTTCATCTTTTCCTCCATCTTGAACTTGAAATATTTTCTTGTCTTGGATTCAATCATTCCTCCTTGCCACTCGCCTGACTGTGTTGGGTGCAAGAATTATCCTTTTCTGATAACATCTCCCTTCATGATTTGGACGTAAGTGAGACATCATGGAGGGGCTTGAAACACGTAACCTTATTTCATCCTATAGTTGCAATACTGTCCCGAAGTATTCGCTCCATCACTTCAAGTCCTCCTACCTTGGTCCTGATATTCATCTTGCAAAACAAATAAAAGAAGAGCATCAAAACACTTATAGTATAACTTCACTTTACTTACCCAATCTCCATGTTTTGATCTCCAAAGCTTGAGTGATCCCTGGATCTGATAGGATTCATCATTTCCCTCTAGCAAACCTCATCTTCAAATTCCTCATGCCTTAGCCAAATTTCCAACCCTTCTGCCTTAGAAATAATTTATTTCCTATAGAAAATTCATCAACCAGGCGCCTGAGTAAAATCTCCATCATAAAGTCTCTGACAGGGCGTGAAGAATTTTAAAATCATTTCTCTATCAAAGATATCCAATACCCAGAAGAGAATTTCCTTCAGAAAACATCAAATTCATGTGTCCATAGACGAAGGGGTACTTTTAATTTTTGCAATTTATACCTTAGAAAATATTTCTCACCAAAGTTTATTCTTATTCCTCCTATCTGGGCGTATTTGCAGGGTTCAACTTTCAATTCATTATTCAGGAAACTCTCCAAGCATCCCTCCTATCTCAAGCGCATATGAGAGGGTCTACTTCTAATTTTGATGCCTTAGTTGAATTTTCATCTCCTCCATTGGCTTGGGTGCATATAGGGGTCTCTACTTCCAATTTTCAACACTTAGAATATTTTCCAACTCCCCCCACAAGTCAAGGCACATATAGAGGTAACTACTTCAAGTTTTGAACACTTAGAAATTATCAAACTTCCTCCTCAACTCTTAGGCGCATATGACCCTTCAAGCTTTGAGTTTATTTGCCATAGAAATTTTCAACATTCTTCTCCTCAAGGTTGGGCACATTTAGGACCCTGAGCTTCCAATTTTCATAACTTAGAAAATTTTCCTATCTTCCTTCCTTGCTTGGGCACATATGACTAGCTGAGCTTCAAGTTTCAGGGACTTAGAAAAATTTCCAATCCATCTCCATGTTAAGGTGCATTTCAAGGTGTGTACTTTGAGTTTCAACGCCTTAGTGAAAATTTCTAACTTCCAATATCCTCTTGGGCACATATAGGGGCTTCCACTTTCAATTTCCAATACTTAGAATATTTCCTCATGGCATCCAATCTACCTAGGGCACATATAGGGGTCCTTATTTCCCATTTGCATACTTAGAGAAATTTCAAGGCTTCCTCCAAGTTTGGGCGCATTTGGGGCCTAGATCTTTCATTTTGTGACACTTAGAATATTTCTTCATGGCATCCAATCTACCTAGGGCACAAAGGACATGGCTAGCTTCCATTTTCTAGTACTTAGAAACTTTTCATGGTCTTCCAACCTTCCAAGGCGCATATATCATGGGTTACTTCAAATCTTGATGCCTTAGAGAAATTCCCAACCCCTCTTTTAAGTCAAGGCGCATTTAGGGGTAGCTACTCCAAGTTTCAACACTTTGAACATTTTCCAACTCTTCCTACAAGTCAAGGCACATATAGAGGGTCATACTTCAAGTTTTGTACACTTAGAAAAAAATTCTAACTCCTCCAAAGTTGGGCGCATATGACTAGCTAAGCTTCAAGTTTTCTATACTTAGTCAAGTTTACACAACCCATCATGCTCAAGGGCGCATTCTAGGGTCCTTGCTTCCAATTTAGCAAACTTAGTCAACTTTCAATCACTTCCTCTCTACCTTAGGCGCATATAGAGGGTCAAGCTTCAAATTTCAAGGACTTAACTCAATTTCTCATGCTATCTCCTTTCAAGGGTGCAATTGGGTGGATGTGTTTCAAGTTTGCAAGACTTAGTAAAATTTCCAATCATTTCTCAAGCTAGGGTGCATTTCACCATGTCTACTTCCAATTTCAAGCACTTAGAAGAATTTTCCATCAAACCCAAGTAGCCAAGGTGCATATGAGGGCAGGAGCTTCAAATTTGCAACACTTAGTGGAATTTTCACTCCATCTCCCATCCTAGGCACATTTCAAGGGTCAAGCTTCAAGTTTTGAGGACTTAGACAAATCTTCAATTTAGCCTCTCAAGCTAAGGTGCATTTGGCCTGTTGGACTTCAAATTTCTCAGACTTAGGCATTTTTTTAAGCTTGCTCGCCCCTATTTACTATATTTAGTAAGTCTCTGATTTTTCACTCTTCTGAAGCTTGGATTGATCTAAAATTTCAACCATAGGACCCTGATGACCTAGTTAAGTTGTTCACACTGCCATCTCGTGTTGACTTGCTATTTATAGCATGTTTTTGGAGGTGTTTTACTATTTATAGCAACTCTCTGATTTTGAGACTTCCACAACTCTGTTTAACTTGAAATCTAAATAACGTGATCCTCATGGGTTAACTTGCCTGTTCACACTAGCGCTTGATATTGACTTACTATTTATAGCCTGTTTCAGAAGTGGCTTACTATAAATAGTAAGTGCTTCGTTTGCCCTCAAATTTTACCAGTGGATAGCTTGAAAGATACTGATCACAGTGGGATACACCAGTTTTCAAAAAATTTGGCGTTTGGCCCCTCATTTTGGGTACTGAACCTGGAAACCCTAATCTGACTTGCATGTCAATCAAATGACCTCTATTTGACCTTGTTTTTGTTACACTTTACTCTGTTCTTGATACTAAGGTGTTGGGCAGCTGCCGAAATGATCCTGCTAAAAATAGTAATTCTCTAATAAGTGATCATCATGCCTTGCATGTCACATCACTGCGTAGCTCTTGAAAAACCCATAAGGAATAACCTAACATGCGTTGAAAAGTCTTGCATGAAAACCCTAAAAATAGCCTCTAAATGCTGAATACTGAAATTCATTGTCTCATTTTTCATGTTATACCACTGCGTAGGTCTCAAAAAACCCAGAAAGAATCTCGAGACATGCACTGAAAAACTTTGCATATAAATCCTAAAAACAGCTCCTGAAGGTGAATTTGCTAAAAATAGAAAGTTGTTTGTTTCAGCTCAAAATTTGCAGACAAGTAGCTTGACGTGTCCTGGATGCAATGTGGCAAAGAGAACTTCAACAGTGCTGAGGAAAATGTCCCAAATTAGGCACTTACTAAAAGTAGTAAGTTGTTAGAATTCAATGAAATTTTGTTGGGGACTAGCTGAAAGCATGCTGACTGAATTGCCAAACTCAGATTTCAACTTATTCACTCCATTTGACTTCAAACTGGCTGGAAGATTCAAAACCCTAATTCTCAGACTTAGCCAAAATTTCACATTCAAGCGGGCACATCCCCGGAAAGATAGAAAAGACAGAGAGAGACAACAGAAAAACAAAGCCAAAAGACCTGAACAAAGCAAAAATTAGGGGGTCCCCATTTGCAATGGGGCGATGTGTGAAAAGGTCACAAGTTCCATCACTATCCATAACCCTAAACCCTAAACCCTTAACCCTTAACCCTTAAACCCTCTACCCTCTCTCTCTCTCAAGTCTCTCCCTCCTACCCCATCCCTCTCTTATCTCCCTCTCCCTCTCTATCTCTCTCCACTCCTTCCTCTCCCTCCCCTCTATCTCTCTCCCTCTCCTCCCTCACCCTCTCTTTCTCAGTCACTCCCTCTTTCTCCCCTACCACCCTGTCTCCCTATATCTCTCCCTCCCTCTTTCCTCCCTCTCAGTCTCTCACTCACTTGGTCACTCTCTATCTCTCCCCTCTCCTCTCTTGGGTCTCTCTCACTCCTCCCCTCTCTTCCTCTCCAACCCCCTTCCTACCATCCACCTCCCCCCCTCTTCCCTCCCTATTCCCTCTCCACCACTCCTCTCCCCTCCCTCTATCTCTCTCCTTAACCCCAACCAAACCATAACCATAACCCTCTCCCTCTTAACCCTCCTTCCTTTATCTCTCTCTCTCTCAAGTCTCCTCCTCTAGCACCCTCCCTCTCTCAGGTCTCTCTCTCTCACTCACTCACTCACTCTATCTCAAGTCTCTCCGTCCTACCCCTTCTCCCTCTCTTAGGTCTCTCTCTCACTCACTCACTCCCTCTATCTCTCTCCCCTCCACCCTTAACCCTAAACCCTTGAACCATCTACCCTCTACCCTTAACTCTCCTATTAACTATAAAATTTGAAAATTTTATAGTTGTCTGTACTCATGAAATTTTTCCAAAGAGGCCCATATCATGAATATAAAATTGATGTATTTTTCTTTGTCACCCATGTTCTAGTCAGTATTTACCATTTGGTCCCATAAAATTCACCTAACCCCAATCATTTGAATATATAAAGTCATATCGACATGAGATGATATAGGTCTTCCCAACCCATAAGTTATTTTATACTAACACATATTTTTCAGTGCATTGGCAAGAGGTCATGAATGTCTTACCAATATAATTTTATCTAAGGATTCATATTGGCATGATGTAGTTCGTAGTCTCAACGACAAAAGGATCCTATCGGCAAGACAACAGTCATCGGGGTGACTCATATCGAGCACATATGTGTCTTACCGACCAAAGCACAAAGAACTATATTGGCCAGACTTGGGCCGTCGAAGTGAAGTCCCGTAGCATCCATCCGGTCTTGCCGATAAAGCGAAGGAGGATTTTGTCGATATAAGTTCATGGAGTCCTACCAACCCCCTATGTCACACCAACAGGATTGCATTTGTAAAGCCTTGGTGATACATTTTGATCATTGACGAGACTGGTTTCATCGGAGAGAGATATGAGAGTCATGCCGAGTGTTGTTCCATCGGCAAGAAAATAATTATGTCTTGGCGATCAAAAAATAGACCAAAGGAAATATCTCGGTGAGATACGAAGTAAGCGAAAGAACATCTGCCCGACTTACAAAGTCACAATGACATGTTTGCATCGGTGGGAGTTATAGCGATATACTTGAGATTGAAGGGATAACTCTCGGGGAGACTCATAACGCCGATGAAACTACAAGACATCTTAGTGATATATGATCTATCAATAGCAAAGATACAAGTGAATCAAAATAACTCTCGGGGAGACTCGAAGTGTCGGGGAAACTACAAAGTGTCTTAGCGAATGTTTTAATGAATGTTGGTAGAAGCCCTAATAGAAGGATCGCCCAAGATTTGAAAATGTCTCGCTGACAATATTACATGATGTGGCAATGAGAGTTTCAGAAAAAGACCTGCTACACTTGTGTTTCAGCTAAAACATTAATGGTGCCACGAAGCATAAGTAACTTAATGAATTAAGGAAAATTCAATTGAAAACACTATTGTGGAATTGATAGCGGAGAAATCAAAAGGACAAACGAAGAACCAAGGAATTTTTTGACTCAAAAGTTTCAAGTGAAATACAATAAGCTCTTTGCGCCTTGACTTCTGTAGTTTTGACTTCCACAATTTTTGAAGAATGGAAGCCACTAGTTCAAGAAAATTGAAGGGGAGAAAACATGGGGAAAGTAGTCAGTCTAGAGGGAAAAAATAGAAAATCGAAATTGAGCCAGAGGGCACTGAGCGGAAGCTAAGCCAAGATCTTATCGACCAATTACCTGGCTCTGGACCTAAAGCTAAGTGATCTGCACAACTTAGGGCAGAAGTGGATAAACTAGATGACAAATGTAAGCTCATAGGAGATATTTGGACACCAATAAGAGGCTATGAACTTTTTAGTTTTCATTACTATCAGAGAAATCGTTTTGAACGAGTATGTAATCCATGGAAGCTTAATCTGGGAAAGTTGGTCTGCCCTAATGTATTTGTCAATGTTGAATTGGTGAGATTGTTGGCCGCTCATTATAATTCAAAACTCAAAGCCATCTGTGACCCATTCGGGAAACCATTGATACATATATCAGAAGATGCAATAGGCGAGGTTTTCAAATTGGAAGGGGATTGCAATGAGAAAATTATATGTGAAGAATTAGAAAGGGAATTTGAGAGGATGGACACAATTTGTAAAGGTTAGAGGTTGCCACTACACAGAATTAGACAAGGCGGCAAACCAGTTCCACTAGAGGATAGTGATGGACCCCCCTTCCATGTTGATCTTTTTGAACCCTATATGAAGTATACTTATTTCTCAGTAGGCCAAGTATTGGGAATGGAAGTCCCAGAATATATGTCAATCGTTCCTATGATAATTTCAGCAGATATTCAATATAATAACTCTAGACCTTTTGATTATGCCTCATACATTTTTAAGGGGCTTGATTCTGGGTTGATGGCAGTGAAAAGTGGAGCCTCTATCTTACATCTTAGGCATTATTCATTGTTGATGCACATATTGTTGTATTTTGGACAGGAGTTAGGGTTGTGGCCTTAGGAGATGAGAATTTCCCAATTTGATAAGGAAGGTATGTCATTACCTGTTCAATTATGGGTTGTTGTTTGGGATAGCAGGTTTGCTAATTCTTGTTTCATACACTTTGAGTATTTTGTAAAACCATTGTACAAATTCTATAATCATCCAAGTGCTTATTCTCTATCTGATGAGATAAAGAGGTTTCTCAGGCCTAAGGACTTCAATGGGACAATTAATCACAATTGGGGGGATTGGTATTGTTTGGATGATGCTACCATGATTAGTGTTTACGGATTTGAAGATGCCCCATTCATTTTGCCTAAAAAAGTCTCAGACAGGATTGCATACTTGGAAATTATTAGGCAGATGGACTTTTCCAATGTTATGAATTTGAGCTCCTTTGGAAAATAGGCTTTCATGCCCATTACGTTGTGCTTCGGTGATTTTACTGTATTGACGAAGGAAGGGTACAATTTGATTCTTGATAAGCTATTGCAATACAACATGAAAAGAGGACCACCTAGAAAGAATTTTGATCCAAAACGGTATATCAATTTTGCTAGACAAAAGATAAACTTTGGAGGATATCAACATGTACCCTATCAATTTGATGATATGATCAGGAAACTAGAAACTGAAGAAGCAGAAATGGGGGTAGAAAAATATAATCAAGGGTTGCAAGATACAGAGTTGTTATCTTCTGGGGAAGAGGCATCTGAGGGCAATGTGCCATAGGGTCAATCCAATAAGATGTCAAGATTGAGAACTCAGGACTACACCTGCCCTGCCAGGGAATTAAATGTGGAAGAGAGTATAGATACAAATGCAAGGCACGTGGAGTATAAGTCATTTGTATCAGATAATGAATTTGTAAATTCTCCAGAATTTAAAGCATTCTTGTATAAACAAAAAGGAAAAGAGATAAGAGAAATGGTTGATAATGTTACACCAAGTAATGAGGAACAACTATTGAAGGACCTAAAGATGAGTGTGGATAGAGAGATGGCAGGTATGACCCCTGAGAAGGGAAGGCGAATGTTAGAAAATGTTGGTGTTATGATCTTTCTAGGGTTGGATCTCAATTTTGCATTAGTCTTTGATAGTTTTCTGAAGGACAGTAATGCTACACATAAGCTCAACCCGGAAAAGGTGACGGAAGTATATGCAGGGTCAAAATACAATCCAGATGAAGGGTCATTGATGATTTGGGCCTTGTATCCACCTCACAGGAAATCAGTTGCCATTGACACTGAGAAATAATTTGGGCATGTTATGAATCTAAAGGTTGGGGAGGCTAATCCTCTGGCAACTGTAGAGATTGGAATAGCAAAACTGAACAAAGCTCGAATATAGATGTTAATCAAGGAAAGAGAAATGTACAAAATGAATAATGAGAGGATGTTGAGAGAAAATGACCGCTTGAAAGATTTTTTAGGAGTTACAATGAAGTCAACCAAGCCGCTCACTCATGGTGAAAGTTCACAAGAAAAATATCATTGGGAAGGATCAAGTGCATATTCTCAAGGGAAATATGATGCACTTGTAGCAATAATTAAGAAAAGACAAGCCAGTCTAACAACTTGGTTGAATAAGCTCTGGGGAACACACTCACATAACTTTGTTGCATTACAAGAACACGAAAGAATGGATGGTAGGATTTTGGAGAAGCTTCAAGAAATAAACCAGAGGGATGCTTCCGATAATGTAGCAATTGAGGCTACAAATCATCTTGTGAACAAGCACAGAGACTTCTTTGAAGAATTGTGAGGGGATGCGCAGGGATTAATTGATGCCACCAAAAAGGGATTGACTGCATTCTTCGATGATAGAGGAAAATTAAAAGAAATGACTAGGTGGAAAGGTGAAAGTGAATCAATATTGCAAGAAATTCTGAAGACAACTACCACGAAAGATACAACACTGGATTAAGCATGCAAACAAAATGAAAAGATGGTGAAAATGGAGATCGCGATCTAGAATGCATTGGGAGATGCAGATACACATGAGCGCTAGGACTACTTGGACCACTTGTCAAAGATTCATTTGTGGCTTAACAGAGCCTAATTACTTCTTTTTAATTATTTGATGTTTTAACATAAGACATTTTTGAAAGGACATGTCCTTTCGAGCAGTTGATGTATAAATATCCATTTTTGGTAGCAAATAGCGAATATCGAATAGGAGAAAGATACAGTAGATTACAATGTTTTGCAATTATGAGACTATGATGCATGTTTGAAACTATGGAGATATCAATGAAAATTGTTTAATGTGGTGGCATATTTCTGGTATCAGTTATTTTTTTTGTTAATTGAAAGTATTACTGAAGTTGTCTCCAAGGTTGATGTTTTCTAGTTATTTAAATTGATATAACAAGCTTATATTCAGTTTATCGGTGCACACTTGTTGTATCTATATGGTTGATTAATTGGTTCTTTCAAGAAAATATTAAATCATTTTACTTGATCGTAGTAATTAGGGAATCTCATTTGGATCATTAAGAAGAACTTGGTAATCATATTCTTGCACTGATACACTTTGACTCAAAATTCGAC